>PVJX010021333.1:0-22136 GCA_004027295.1 Dolichotis patagonum | reverse complement strand
AGAAAAAGGAACTCTTCTACACTGTTGGTGGGAGTGTAGAATGGTGCAACCACTGTGGAGGTCAGTCTGGAGATTCCTCAAAAACCTGGGTTTGGAAGTCCCATTTGATCCCGCTATTTCCCTTCTGGGCATGTTACCAGAAGAATTGAAAACATCATACCACAGTGATATATGTGCACCCATGTTTATAGCAACACAATTTGTAATAGTCAGATCCTGGAAACAACCTAAGTGCCCATCAACTGAGGAATGGATAAAAAAGTTGTGGCATTTTATACAATGGAGTACTACTCAGCTATAAGGAATGATCACATTGAGATATTTATAAATAAATGGACATGACTTGAGACCATTCTTTTAAGTGAAATAAACCAAACTCACAAAGGTAAATCCCATATAGTCTCCCTAGTATGAGAGTTGATAAGAGTATATAAGATTTTATGGTAAGCATGAGTCCCCATCTCACAGCTTTGAAGCCTTTCAATGTTTTCAATCATCAGTTGGAATGGTTTTATTGTTTTTTTGACTATATCATGCGTGATAATATGAACAGCTGTTTTGAAGAAAACAAAACATTATATCAGCTATTGCTGATTTAATATCATCCCTCTTAGAAGTCCTACCATGCTTCTATTCTTCTATTACCATTGGTTCTATCACATTGTGTCTTATTGGGACTTGAATATGTGTGATAGTTTAAACAAAATTTTTCTATCGAAAATGAGATATTATAGTACCCATTGATCATTTTCTGTTATTTGGTTCAGAAAGCCCTGTAATTCTTTCACTCTATGCATGGCTTTATACTATTTTGTTATGTTTGATATTATTGTATTTTAAACTATGCTCAACTATAGCAGAGAAAGAGATATTGTGATAGCTATTGTTGATGTCCGGTTGTTTTAATGTAAAGTACTGTGTTGCCTATCTTGTCCTGTTCTGATTTGCTCTGCACTGCCCTCTTTTGTTTTATTCTCTTTAAAATAAAATTAAAAAAAAAAAAAAAGATGTTCCAAGATTCTGGTACAAGTCCAGAACATGACTTGGCAACACAGGTTGGTCGAAGCAACCAGTTCAAGTGTGAGACTGGAGTCAGGATTATGGAAAGCAGTGGAGAAAATTGGAGAGAAAGATGCATAGTGAGGTGCAAGCTTGAAAGATCTCAATTGCAAACTAGAGAAAGCTCTAAACCTACTCAGATTTGTCACCATGGGTCACTGCAATTGAAAAAAAAAGTGTCTGCTCTTAACTTGTCTTCCTTTGTTTCCACAAAGGCTCCACAAGGATATGTGGATTTACTGTTAGCACTGTCTCTTTTACAACCTCCAAGCATTTATCCCTCCCTCAGCACCTCCTCCTCCTCCAGCTGATGACAGCCAAAGGATTGATTGGAATGAGTTTTGAAGCCCTCCTGTGTGACACATCAGGGACACTGAGAGTGACCGAGTACCTGTTCCCTCAGGCATCAAGCTGAATCAAGGAAATACTGTAGGAAATTGCCAAGTATCAATAGGTGACACTGACCCACAGCAGACCGATGCTTCCCTAACTCGTGCCAGGGCCTCAACGCAGCAACTGCATGGGGTGCTTCCCACCAGAAACAGGATGACAAGTTGATGCTGGGCAAAACAAGAAATCACGACAAGCATCTGTCTTCTGAGATGAAGATTACAGATTTTGTTTGCTTCTTATACCACTTTAGTGGAATATGAAGACAAAGAGATAAATGTAGAGCTCTTGCTTGACATGTTTGTATGTGATGATCAGTGACCTCCATGCTTTCTTTCCATTAGATGGGAATCATCAGTTCATTGATGATAAATTTAAGATAGAGTGCAGCATATCAGGGAGAGAGAGAAGACTCAGCAGTATGTGATCAAGAAATTAACACCTGTTACTGAAGCTATTGCAGTCCTTTCCCTGATTTCGTGTATCAGCAAACATTCACATCGCAACCGCTTACAGACATAATCCCTTTTGTTAAATACTGGACAGGACTTGACAGAGTGACAGGAATGGTCAATGGAAACATTGTTCTATACTGACCATATAACAGTGTTGAAGTGTCCTTCTAAAATGGAAAAATAGTACCTTCTATCCACCTGTAACCTTTGGGAACAAAAGGACATGCATAAGTGTATATTGTGGTATCGTTTATGCATCTTTTTTACTAGTATCTGCAGGGTTCTATGTGCTTATTAAAGAAGGAAACAGATACGACCTGAGTGTGTCTTTTTTCACCATCCCCTATACAGATTCAAGCACCAACATCAGCAGAAAACATCAATACAAAATTTCTGGACCTAGATGTGATTGATGATCCAAGAACACCTGCCCATTTAACTGATCCCATGGCTGCAGCTGTTGGATCAGTTTGACAGGAAGGCCCTTACACATCAGGTTCTTCGTGCAGCAGGCCTAACTACAGCATTCCATTCAGTTGGCCTGGGTTACAAGCATGTCCATCCTTCTGGATCATAGTTAAGGACATCTATCTCAAACTAGCACAACTTGGAGGATTTGTCTCTGTTTATTCAACAACCCACATCATAGGGGAAATATAACCTGTACATTAGTAAGAACAAGCACATTTTCCTTAATCCCTCTGCCCTTAGTACTTCTTCATTAAAGAAGAAAAAAAGTAAAAAAAAAAGAGTTATAGTTTTGCTGGATTTCACATCATGACATTATGGAATCAGCACTGAGTACTGTAGTGTCTCTTTTTCTTCAAAGTAGTTGTTCATTTCAACATGTGTTATATAGTTGGTTCTCGTAAACTGTTTATAAGCTCTACACATGCATGAGTCTCTACATGTATATCTATCTTTTCTGTATTAGAGGGGAAAACAAAACAAACCAAGATAAAACAAAACAATTCCTAGAAAAGCATGAAGCAAAAAAGTCATATAAAACCGCAATACAAGATGATCTATAATGATTACCATGATGTCTCAGCAGTATATAACAACATTTATAAAAATGAAGCATTGGAGACATTATAAGACTTCAAAAGCAAGTAATAATCAAACCAGAGTGGGTATCTTAGTGAATCTTGTCATCTTCAGTGTAGTTGCCTATACTCTTAGACTTGATGCTATCAATCATAACAGATTTAAATAAAATCAGTCAATACAAAGTAGTAATCTAACAAACCAGGGTCAAATAAGATCAGTCATAATAAGACAGTATAAGTTATAAAGGGCTTCAGATTAAGTTGATAGGAAATTAGGGATGATTACCATAATATGTTCTCTTATTTTTGGGATAGTTGACCATGTCCTCAAGTCTAGTGTAAATAGACAAACTAGAACAGCATGTAATCCATCCAAGCAGAGTGATGAGAATAATGTAAATTTTAAATCTTGTTATCCAATTAACAATATCCTCTGCCTCCCTTTTTTAGACAGTTCCTCCCCTTTCACTCCCATGGGGTGCACTCTTTGTTTTGGGTCCCACTACCTCCCTATATAGAGCAGCTCAATGGACCCTATCTCCTGATCTACTCTGCCTGTGTTTCTCTCTGTTAATATAGGCCATCTATGCTAGAGATTACAGCCAATCTTCTCTGCCTTATTTCTGCTATTCTGTTTTTCTGCCATTGGTTGTCTATTTTTCTGTTCCACTCTACTGTCTGCTCCATTCACTGAGGCCTCTCTGCCACCGTGCCTGAAATGCTCGTATTCTATTTCTCTCTTTCTAAAATGTCCTTCAGTATTTTTTGTAGAGTTGGATTGGTGGTCACAAATTCTCCAAGTTCCTCTTTGTCATGGAAGCATCTTGTTTCTCCATTAATTTCTAGAGAGAGTTTTGTAGGATACATCAATCTGGGCTGGAGGTTGTTCTCCTTCAGGGCTTGAATTACTTCACTCCAAGCTCTTCTTGACCTGATGGTCTGTGTTCAAAAGTCTGCTGTGATTTTGATGGGTTTTCCTTTATAGGTGATGGCCATTCTTCTTAATAGGTTTTCTTTTTTATTTCTTTTGCAAAGGATACCTAGAGGAAAGAAATGTTCTGAATATAATAGTAACAATAATAATAATAATAATATTAATCATCTTCCTTTTCATCAGAACTTTGTTAGAATATTGAACTCAAATCAGATCCCTTTGTCTTGTATTTTCTCCATTTTTATCTTCACTGACATGAGGAATATGTGCTGAATAATTCTCTGAAAGTAATGTTGGCTTGCCTACTGGTGAAATTTTTATTAAAATTTTAATAGAAACACAAAAAAAGTAATCCTACCGACAGAACAAATCCACTGGATGAGCTATACTTTTCACAGGTGATACAATTTAAATTAGATAATGCAACTGCAAAGAATAGAAAATAAAAGAACACATAAAACTATACGTATATGTTTTTAGAGATGCTAAGCCAGATGGTTCATGAATCAAAGTCAGGTATACTTGGAAGTAAGGTGAATACACTTGTAGGTAGGAAGTATAGTTTTCCATTTTTTCCTCCATTACCATTCTTAACTGATCTATTTTAACTGCACTGATAGAATGTAGCTTTTATTAGAGAAGGATTCAGAATGAGAATTCCTTCTAACTACTAATAAACTATGCCAGCAAAAATATGCACTATTTGCAAATGTTTTGTGCAAGTCTATTAACTGACCAGACATGTTCATTGTTTTATCATGGTTGTGCAAGCCCAATTCCATGTGTGCCCAGTTTAAATTGTGCTTTTTAATGGAGGGATATATTTGTTCCTATTAAATGTCATGTGCAGCAAATATTTCAGGCTTTTGCTTGGCTCTCAAATTTGGCAATGAAGGCAAAATGCCATTAGGTAAAGTGAAGTACAAAGAAAAAGCAGAAAGAACAGTTATGAGATCCGGTCGAGCTTTAGATTTCTGATCCTGCGGTGTGGGCACAGCCATATTATGCGATCCAGATTGCTCATGTCCTACATGACCTGACTTTTATGCTCCATAAGGAAAAGAGAGGCAAATTTGAGTGCTTCACAATACAGTGTCCCCTCTGACTGCATAATGTCTACGCTGCTCATTACTCACACCTCAGCCCTGTGAGCTGAGTGATGCAAAAATGTACTGCTGTGTCTAAGCCAGTGCTATTTCAGATGTCATGTTTGGTGTGCATTTTTAAAATGAGGTTAGATTACTGTTAACTGTATCATTTCTCATTCTGTTTATTTCCATCTCTTCCTGAGTTCCCCAATGAAAAGCTCTCTTATGTATGTGGACACAAACTACTTAGCTGTAGAAACAGACACTGCATCTTGAAGAGTTAAACAAGTTTCAGAATTGTTGAATTTTTTTCCCTCTCCCTAGAAATGGCATGCCTGAATGATACCTAAGCTGTGAAGGTTACCATGGCAATTGTTATTCTTAAATGTAGAGGTTTTTTTGTGAAGAAAATATCCAACAAATTTGTCTGTATCTTCAATCAGTGCAACACAACAATCTTTAAGAGGGATCCAGCTTTTGCGAGAATTTAATAATGCACATCAGTCTTTATCTGGGTGTGAAATGGGCTTGTTAATGAATGGCAGAACATTAATATATTAAGAATATTTACAGAAACTGTACTTACTGGATACACTTTATAAATTTTCCTGTTGAGCATGTGGAGAGCCTCAAAGTCAACTGGATTTTAGCACTAGTTTCTTAGAGCACCTGATAGGACATTTTCTCTGTGACTCAGCATAATGACTTTGAAGTCAGTTCACACAATGTAAGTTATCTTTTATTGTTGTTATAATTATCATTATTATTTTAATCCTAAGGTCACGGCCTAACGAGCCCACTTCTTACCTTACTTGACTGGTACCAGTCAGCGTTGATTGCAGGTGTCTTCACTGTGGCATGTTTTCCCAAAGAGTCTGGTCATGTTATAAGGAGAGAAAGGTGGACACCCTTCTTTACATGTGATAGGGGTTATTTTGTGTCTCTATTGAAAAACTGTCCTGCAAGTCTGGAGCCAATTAAATTTATTAAAAATCAATTCTTTGTGCTCTCCATATTATAGCCTTAAAAATTAGACATTTAGGTTTAGAAATAACCTGGAATTCCTGGTTGACAGGTAGGTAGATTTCCATACTTTGGATATACCTTTAGTCTTACCTTTATCAAAGTGTTATCATGGCTTTCTTGGTAAGTTTTACAAGACAACCAGCTGGGCCTTCATCTTCAGGTCAGAGGAGGCAGAGTACTCAGTAAAAAGACTCAGACCATCTGCATGCAAGCTCTTTGTCACTTGTCATCCATGTGACCTAGTCAAGTTTTTTATCGCCCTGGGTCTTGGTTTCATTGTTTATAAAATAAATATCATAAGGTCAACATCACATTGTTCTTTTGAGAATTAAATGAGTTAATATCTATCAAGTTAGAACAACTTCTGAGAAAGTAAATAGCTCTTTTTTAAATAGGCATTTGCATTTCAGTGACTGTCCTCAGATTGGTTGCTTAATGAATCTTTTGTTTCTTCATTTGTTTTGTTTTGTTGAAAAACTGAATGAATGAACTTTCAGCTCGGTTATATAATTCTTGTTCATCTCTTTCCATGTCATCTAGCTTCTGAATGAATAATGCTTTCGGTGACTAGGACTTTTTATAAACCAGCACACACTATTGTAGGAAAGCACTGTTTGGCAACTCTGTTATCTTCCCAGAAACTCTCTTTCATGGGCAAAGGAAGCTTTGAGCAATCTGCTTTTAGTTGAAAAGACTGCATTATATCTAATTATAAAGTGCTGGTGGTACTGGTAAGAGAACAATCTTGGACTCTGTCTTCCATATATCATTGAGTGAGTTACATATGGCTGTTTGGATTCAACAAGGAGAAGTGAGCTGCAGATATTTTTAGGAACCAAGGTATTTACTTCCCTTGGAAATTATATCTCTAAACAAAACATCTTGCTTATTTTGCTGGGCTATTTTTTACTATCCCATTTTCAAGAGGTAGTTGAAGAAAAAGAAGACTTATTTGACATTTCTAAGCCACTGGGATGTGTTTTAATTTGTTTCCAGGTTATTTAATCTATAAGACTCACCAGGCTGAATAATTTATGTAACAAAACAATGACAACAAGGTCAAAGTAGAAGTCTGACTTTACAGTGGGGAATATTCATGACACAATACTGTTGGAGATACATTTCTTGAATATTGAAGAGTTTTCTAATATTAAGTTCCAATTAGAAAACAGAAAGGTATAAGAAAGAAAATTGGATTCTTTTTGCATTGGAAAAATGAAGCAATTTCTCGGATAGAAATTATTATAGTGCTAATTGAAAAACATCAACCATGTTCTGTCCACACAATGTTTAGAGAGGGTAGCTGGAAATATTTTCACTTGTAACCTAGTTGAAATGTAAACCTCACAGTACAAGATATTCTGCATCAAGAAATCAGATATTTCTAGTCTGATTTATTTAGTGGTCCATAATCTCAATTGTTTATTTTTTGTTATATGTCAACTTAAAAGGAAAGAGTAGAAGAAATAGCATGCTGCTTAAGATGGTTTACAGAACCTCTGACAAGATTGAACTGTACTCTCCCTTTTCTAACATGGCAGTGACGGTCTGAAGGGGTTGAGGATCTTACGCCCAGTGGAGGAAATCTTAGACCGTCCAACCATAGAAAAGCAGTAACCTAGACAGGCAGGATTCTGAATGTTTGCAGAACTCCACTGTCAATAATGTGTGCATTCTGGCACTAACTGCATTGATAGTGATGTTTGACATTTATTAAGGACTCACTACATTAAAGGAATTAATTCTTGCTCTTCTAATGAGCAAATCAAGAGTGTTAGTGAATTAAGGTAATAAAAGTTGATTTCTTTCTTGCATTAGGCAGAAAGGCATATTCTCTTTCTGCTATGTTGCTCTGCCATCTTGCAGGTCCTCACATCCTGCAGTGCATTCCCTGAATCCAATGGGGAGAGTGGCAAGAGGAGCAGAGACATGTAGAACCTGCTGGTCAGAGTGGGCCAGGCCTCGTACTAACGTTTGTCATTCTGCTCATGTTCATGTGAACAGCACTCAGTCACCTCTTACCTGCGACTATGGTGGCCAAATGCAGTAAAGCACCATTCAGAAAGAGAGGGCAGAGATAGCGTTAGTCAACTGAAACTAGGCACTGCTGGACTAAGCTCACCTCTCCGGATTCCTAAGTTCATCCTCACAAGGACGCTTGCACATCAAGGAACTTACACTTCAAATGACAGCACTGGTCTTGTCCCTTTGACTCAGTCTGTGCCCTTAGGCACTGTTCTAAATCACCGCCTTAGCCTTTGAAAATGACTGTGTATAAGACTCTTCTCCCCAATAACTCAAATGACAGTATTTGCAATCTGTGCTATATTTCAGGAATATGGAAAATTGTGCTCACGTCAGGACTTGTCTCCTCTCTGTTACATAGATGAACTATGAGAGCATCTCTTGGTAGTTAACTCCTCTACTTGGACAATATATGCTGTCTCTTTTTGCCTCACCAAGCAATCCTCCCCTCTCTTCTGCATCATAAAAATCTTCCTACTTATGAAATTACAAATATACTCCTTTTTATCTGATCTTTAAAATATTTGATTCCACATATCTATTTAACTGCTACCTCATCTATTCACTCCTCTGTTGTATAAGATATCTTAATGAATGTGTGCTAAGCCAGTTTCAGTTTGTTTCCCTCATTTCCTGCCAGTACACCTACCTTTGGCACAATGATGACCTTACTGTGTTCACCAGTAGTCTTTATGTAGCTAAATGGAACCAATTTTTAGTTTTCATCTTATTAAACCTACCAAAAACATATCATCTTTCTCATTTTTGAAAGTTTTTTTCATTTAATTTCTAAGATCCCAACCTTCATTTGACATTATTTCCATTTTTCTGTGCTTCTTTCCTGTGTCTCTCTCTTGAATTTCTCTTTGTCTTACTGACATTCAACCAGAGAATTTCAACAGGACTCAGTCCTCTCTCTATTCATCTTTTCCTCTCTCTCTATTCATTCCCTTACAGATCAGATTTAGTCTAAGGCCTTCAAATACCATCCCTACAATGAAGATCTCTATCCTTTCTGCATGCATGTATTTGTATGTCATTAATTGAATGCACTCTAACCAATTTAAGCTGAGATGCCCCAAATTGAAGTTTTCGCTCCTTCATCATAACCACCCTTTGTTATCTGAAGCACGGAGACTTACTAGAGTGTGTCAGATGAGGACAGCACAAAGAAACCTTGGAGACTGAGATCCGAAACAGAATAAAGGGAGATTGTACCCTGGTTACCACTGGGCTCTCAGAATTTGCAGCAAGAAGGTCAGCAAGGGATTTTTATACTGACTTCATGGGTTTGTTTGTTTGTTTGTTTCATCAGATATACACACACAGAACATGCAAAGGAGACTGGAGCACTGATCACCTTTGAGAGGTGAAAGGCGTGGAACAGAAGCAGAACATGACCAAGACCCCCTTAAAAGCAATGAGCTTTCATTCACCTAGCAGAATCTTCTCTCGCTGATGTTCTTTCTTCTGGGGGATTACACTGTGAAAGGCCCATCCTCACTTCAGAGTCAGAGGATAAACTGAAAAATAAACTAAGAACCTGGGCTCTGATCATTGGCTGAGAAGTGATTACAATTTAATGTAATGGAATACTTAACTGAGAAAGAATGAGATATTCTCAACTAAATTATATTACAGAAATCAGTGAAGTAGAGTATTGAACTGAGAATGACCAAATATATAAAATACCTCATCTCAGCAATTTGTTTGTTGAGGGGACAGAATAGTACTTTATAGTTTTGAGAATAAAGTTCATGTGACACATATCTGTATAGAGAATTCTCAGATATATAAATTACACAGAGACATATAAATGGAAGTTCATCTAGTTTATGTACAAATATGTATATATATAATGTTTATATATAAACAAATATATACTATATTATGTAAAAACATATGTATGTTGTTTTTCATTATCAGCACTTTTTTTTTTTTTTTTTGGTACAGGGGATTTGTACTCATGCCCTTGCACTTGCCAGGTGGGCACTTCCGCCACTGTGTTAAACCCTGGCTCTACTACCACTCTCAAAGACATTGGCAGATCCACATTCTCCATGAATTGCTGAGAGTTTATTTTAATGATAGTTTATTATAACCTGATTTCTCTGTTGGCAGACATTGCTAACCAGAGGCAGAGACTCCACAGAGAACAAAGACAGTCTCATGGGGACTACCTAGTCAAGTACTGTTTCTTTGATATCATTTTGGCTCCTGACATTTTAAATATATGAACTTATATCCAAGTTGATAGATGGTAACACTTTAGGTCTGCCGGAAAAGCAGAAGACAATTCATCCTTCCTGCCACAATAAGGCAAATAGCCTGCAGGACAAACCAAAGTCCATCATAGTTTTAAACGGGAAAGTCATGATTAGAGGAAAAGCAACTGCTGAAAGAGCAGCCTCAAGACACCAAGAAGGAGTCAAAGAAGCTACCAGGCTAACACCGAAAACAAAGAAGACTACAGCTGAGAACCTGTGGGACTAGAGATAATAAGAACAGCGGGAGGAGAGAGAGGAAAAGCGTATAAAGGATAAGGAGAAAAAACAATAAAAAGATGATACATAAAAGGGAATGAAAAACCAATAGAAGATGCCAGGATTTTTGACAGTGAGTGGTGGGATCTGAAAGAACTTCTGAAAGAAGTCGCTGAACTTCCCTATGGGGTACCGTCCTTGACGGTGAGATATTAACCTACAGGGATATCAGTGCAGACCAAGTCCCATAGAAATAAAAGACACAGAGTAACTAAATACAGTGCTGTAAGTTGCGTGCATCTACTCAGAAGCATTTTCTATAGCTATTTCAAAGAGAAGGTGGCAGCAAAAGTGGTATATTTTAGAATACACAATCAGAATTTTGTGTGTGTGTTTTTGGTATTGTTATTTTTCTTTCCTTTCCCTCTTCGGAGATGGCATTCAGAATGAAAGAATGCACTTAACAATCATTTAAAAACAGAATTAGTCACTCTCTTTAACTACGTCTTTTATGCTACCCATCTTTCTTCTCCTTTTACTTCTGAAACTTCAGACTTTGAAAGAATTTGTTTTCATTATTGATTATTCCATCCCACTTGTAAATCTGCTGCACTTTTTTTGATTTGGTATTTTTTGGAAAAATACTATAACCTATTTCAGAGAACAGTTACTCATTTTAATTAAGCATCATTTTTTTGGCCCTACATTTAGATTTCCCTATTCATTAAAATACAAAACCTAGGACTGATCACTAGTTACAACTCAGGAGTTCATCCTTTAGTTTCTAGTTTGTAAATTCAATCAGCACCTACAGAGCTTGGTTTTGTATCCATTGTCTCCTCAGACATTAACCCTACCATTTATAACTCCAGGGGACAACCCAGCAGAGCTGATTCCCAGTACTCTTCTTCAGCAGCTGAAGATAACACTTTGAGTAAGAGACAGCTTCCATTTATTAGTGGCAGTTTGCTTCTTTTATTTATTTCAGAGCGAGAGACAGATAAGAGGCTGATTGAGTTCACACCTCAGTGAGGAGCATATTGGGCAACCCATTAAGGCTGAGGACTATGCTGCAGCTCAGGCCCACGGCAATTGCTCGGGATTTATAGTAAGACATAGTGATGGATAAATGTAACCGCTTCCTTTCCACAGGGCAAATGAATGTTTCCTATGCAAAAAAATAAATTGCGGATAAGCTAATTTAAGGCTAGTCAAAGGGTCACTCTCTCTAGGTGGGAATAATGCTCAAGAATGGGCCTATACTAGATAAGTCTCTGGTCCTTTGATATATACATCGCACAATAGAGGTGCAGATAAGCATGCTTTTCTCTCATAAATAGTCTCCTGTTGTGATCCATAATGTATTGTGAATTCATTGTGGGTTTCTAGGTGGGCCAGAGGATACTAATCAATGCAAAAGAAACTTTGCAGTGGTTTTCACTTGGAATTATCAATCAAGTCACAAATGTGCTTTATTTCCAATAGTCTGAATAAAACTTGATGAAACAAAGTTTGCCAGAGGGAGAAAAAAGTTGTACTTCTAGAGGACAGTTTTTCTTAAGAGGATTTCAAAGTACATTGAATCAAATCATCTTCTAATACATTTTTATTTAGCTCAGAATGAGGTAGGATAAAGAAATAAAGATAGGTAAAAAGAAGACAAGAAAAATTGTAATTTTAAAATTGTACTTGTAAGAAAAATGCAGCTCTAGGACACAAAGGTACTCAAAGTTACAATACCTTTTTCCCTTCTAGAAAACTCACTCCGCAAAATATTCCTGAGGGTTTTAAAGATATAGAAAAACTATAAAGCAGACCTGTGTTTTTTCCTCTGTGGACTTCTACCCTCAAGGAAGCAGCAATGTTAAATGGGCAGCATATTTCTGCACTGAAAATGGTTAGAATTTTAAAGTAGCCCACCAAGTGGGTAAACTGACAGACAGATGGTAAAATATACATCGTAGGTCATTTATCTTGAGGATATCCCACAAATCACATGAAAACCCTCAGTCCCAGGTTACACTTTACTTCAGACAGTGTCTCCACTGTTTTGTGGGCATGTGCTCTGCCTAGTACACTTCGTGTGGCTCTCATTAATGTGCCCTGAAAACTCTATACTGGAAGTCAGCAAACCCATGGTCTATCTTGTGGGTAGGATGAATTGAGGTCTCTATCATCTCTTTGAGGGACCTACTTAAATCCTGTCAGGTAACATGAATAACTTAAACTGCTGCCAGTCCTTTCATCCAGGAGAATCCATATATTTGGGAAGGACCTACATAGATTGAATAATTCAGATAGTTTTGATTAGCCAAGAGTGATCATTAGAATTTATTTACCTAAATAAAGGCAAGAAAATAATTTCAAATACGAATAAACAGTGTGTAGATCATTTTATGTTCTAAAAGCATTTGTCTGAGCATTTGTCTCTACTGTATTTATTGACAATTTGTCAAATTTGTAAATACACAGAATTGTGCTGTTTAAAGAATCTAAAATTCATAAAATATTAATTTTTATTCATTGAGTACTTTCTAAAGCCTTTTAGTTTTCTAGGGCTGCCATAGCAAAAATTCCAAAGACTGGGTAGCTTAAACAAAATAAAGTGATTTTCTTGCAGTTCTGGAGATCAGAAGTAGGGAAGGTATTCTGGAAGCTATTCTGGAGGTATTCTGGAAGGTATTCTGGAGCTAGATCATATGGTACTATGTAACTTTTGTAAAAACTTTTAAGTTTTACACTGAGAAAGATGTGAAGACATTGTAGAAGTGATATGGCTTGACTGGTTTTATAACAAATCCACTCTTGTTGGTATGTTGAGAAGAAATTTAGGGTAGAAGGGTGGAAACAAGGAGACCAGTCAGGATTATTCCATTAATCATCCATTTAAAAAGCATTAGTGACTCACACTAGAATTACAGCAGTAAAGTTTGGGTGACAACTATATTCTAAAAATATTTTGAAGACTGAAACAACAAATTTTGCTAATGGGGTAGATGGCAGGTGAGATATACAAAAGAGTCATATGTCGCTTCCGCCATTTTGGACTGCAGCAATGGGCGCATTTGACATGAGTTGTGATAGAGGAAGAGGACATGTGCTGACAAAGACCAGGAGTTAAGTTTTGTCATGATAATTCCTTTTTAATAACCAGAAATGTTTAGAATACTAGATCAGGAATTCTAGGAAAAGGCAAGGATTAATAGAGAATAGCATCAGTTACTTTGGAAACGATACTCCTAATATCACCGGGTGGATTCTGAGGAAGTCCTCTAAAGAGGATGTGGGACCTCATCTCACTCACTCATGAAACCTGTCATAGGTTTACTGCTTACATTTCAGAGAAAGAATCTTCAGGACACATAAATGAGAAAGATAAAAAGATATATTAGGCACAAGTAAACAGGTACAGATTTAGAAGTGTGGACACTCATAGAGTCACATGCAGTGTGGCCTAGGGTTGGGGGTTTTATGTCTCCTTTCTGTCCATCTTTATTTCTTGTATCTTGCTTCACTAGGAGTATGGGAGCAGGCTCTGAGATAAGTAGTAAGACAATGCACACAACATTTATTTCAGAAGCCCACTCTCACAAGCCCAGAGAAATAATGATCGGTATGCCAGGCCCTTGTAATTGAAGTGAGGGGGTGTGCGCTGCTCTGAAGTCAGGCTCACCTGCACTGGAGACTGGATTTCACATAAATGCAGTCAAGTCGACTTGAATCTCAGTTTGTTTGTCTATAAAATGGCTTGTCAATGTTCTTTTAAAGATTAAAGATACCATTAAAACTAAAATTGCACAGGGGCAAAGTTAAGGAAAGTTTTATATTCAAAATCCGTGCCATATAAGTGAAAGGCAGGCAATTTATGGTTAGCAAAAGGGGCTAGAGTTTGAAATGCTAAGATACCGTATCAAGTATCTGGAGTCATCCATATTTGTTAATTGACTTTATTAAAGGGAAAAAAGATTATCATTTTGTATGTTCAGGAGGGAGATAACTTCCTAATTTGGAGAAAGTCACCTGCCAAAGTTAGGCTCCTAACATTCCACAGAAACTGGTAGGTAAATGGCTTATCTTCCTTGAAGTTTATATTCCAAAGAGATGAATCCCAGGATCAACAGAGGATGCTGGGTTGTAAAGTTATCAAGAAGTCTTTAAAAATATTTGCATCTCAAAGAGATAGAAAAAGAACTTAAAATTTCAAATTTAAGTTAAACTAAATACTCTCAGGACAGAGAAGTTAGAGGCCAAGAAGCAAACTGGTCAAGATGAGAGAATACAAAGTTTATTTCCTAAATAGTACTTGCAAAGCAACTGAATGAGGTCAGGGAACATAATAGGTTTCCAAAGAATAGGAGCAACTCCAGTCATTATTATTAATTTTTGCTGCTATAGAAAACCTAATCTAAAATAGACAAAACCCATATTGACTTGCATTCTGCTAAATGCTAATTTGGACGCTGCAGGAAAGAAGTGAATTACTGTGTTGGCTAAATGAGAATTCATTTTTTAGCTTAGGTAGACATGAAAAGAATCTTCAGAACTGGTTTCATACCATGGGTCCCTTAAGATTTTTTTCTGACATATGAGGCAAAACACTATACCAATGCTATACTTACTGTTTAATGCCTAATATCTCATTGAACATTGACAAAGATTAACCCTTATGGATGAGTGGTCAGGAAACAGGAAATAAGAGTATATACATTCTACAATACAACATGTTCCAAAGCATAGAGACTGTAGTACAAGAGAAGTTCAAGACTGTCTGCAGACATTTAGTGGTACTAGAAGACTGAAGCCTATGTAAAGCTCAAATTAGACATAAGTTTCATTTACCTTACCAGGGAATGCAACAGGCAGGCAATTTATGGTTAGCGTAATATTCCACTGGGTCTTTTAAAATGACCATGAGGAATATTACAAATATGCCAATATGGTGTCAGTGGCATAGTTTGGTTTCTTTGTGTAGACCCAATCAACTAAAATTCGTATTGTTTACGTTTTGCCAAAATGCAATGGGAAATGAATTTTTCTTTATGTGATTTCCTTGCCAGATTATTTGTGAAGGTAAACACAGAGATATTTTGAACTGGCCAATATTTAGAAGGCTAACATAATCTCACAAAGCATTATGCACTTTAAATTATTTGTCATGTAATAAAATAATGATACGTTGACTGAAGAATAAAAAAGAAACATAGAAGCAAAGAAGGTGCAATTTGGATTCCATTGCCAGGGATGACTGAGCCTTGTCCCTAGGAAAACACTAAAATTAAAAGACCTTTTATGGGTCATATAGCCCAATATGTTTATTTTTAGAAAATTGAGAGCACTCTATTAGTTCATTTTCTTTTGCTACAATGAAATACTTATAACACTATGTAATTTATAAAGTAAAGGAGCTTATTTACCTCACAGTTTTTGAAAGTTTAAAGGTACTGTGCCAGCTCTGAGAGGGACCTCATGGCATAAGGCATGCATACACATGTGGGTAGGAGTGATCATATCATATGATCAAAATCCAGGAAATGACTAGGGATCAAGAGAACTCTTTTAACCCTCCCAAGGGCATACCCTAGGTGGTCCAGTGACTTCTCTAGGTCTTATCTTTTAAAAGTCTCACCATGTTCTAACATTACCAGACAAGGCACCCAATTCAACATATGAACCTCAACTCAACATATGAACCTCAGTGATAACAGGGGTAATGAGAAGGGAATACTAGGATTACATCATAATATCCTTCTCAAGTTTCATGTTCATGTCTTGAGCTAAAGAAAATATTACAAATCCAACTGCCTTCTAGTTTTAATTTTGTGCTAGCAGTGACTATGTTATGTACTGCGTGCTGGATGTTTCACGATATTGTAGGCTATGGGAAAATGTCTTATACTGACCTTTATTCTGAGTCTTAATAAAGAGCTACCTATTCAAGTGATTAATATACATATACTTATTTTGCCCAATATACACATGTCTATGTAAATTATATGCTTAATATTTTATAAATATATTTGCATATACATATGTAAATATGAGTATGTACACAACTGTGTAAGTGGCTCTTTTTGACTCTTGTTCTTTGTGATTTTCCACTGCTCAACAGAAGAATGAAAGTTGCTTTGAAAGCAGTGTAAATACAGAGGAGTTCTACCTCTAAGCAATGGTGTTAGAATCAGGGGAAAGAGGTGTTTTGATTGGAGAAGCTGCATACCTGTGAGTAACACTGCAGTGGAAAGAGACTAGGAGAAGGGTCCTCTGCAGGCATCTCTTATCTGGTTGACACTCATTTGTCCTTGACCTCACACGCTAGTGAATTCCTGATGTGCATTAAAATTGTACAATAGCATGGGTTCATCCATAAATACTTACATACAGTTCTGGAGAGAATTAATTACTTTCCCCTGTGTATTCCTAAACAATTTACCATCCAACTCTGTCACAGTCACTGTAATGTATTATAAATATGTATCATTTACTAAACTTTGAGTTACCTAAGAGTAGCCTGGACTGTTTTACATGTCTTTGCAAAATTTAGTGTTTTACACAGGAGATGAATGAAAGAATAATAGATAAAGGCCAGACTTTTAATCTCCTCCCTGTCTATATATTTATCTGTCCATCTACCATTTGTCATCTATCTATCTATCTATCTATCTATCTATCTGTCTATCTATCTAATCTACCTTGTTCTAAGGGCTTTGGAAATATTAACTCATTTAATATTTCCTTTTTATGGAAAGGAACTAAGTTGCAGAGAGATTAAACAACTTGTGCAAGGTCACTCACATGAAAAGGAACAAGAAAGAATTCACGCTTACCAAATGCAGCTGCAGATTTCCTACTCTAAACAATCTCATTATGTTGTCTCCCTCCTGGACTGGACATTCGCTGTCCAGGCTGTTAAGTGGTCAGGATCTGGAAGAGGTGGAGAATATGGCAAATCACCTTGACTGGCAATAGCAGCAAGAACATGTTTGCAGCAAGAAGTTTTTATTTGTATTTGGTGGTTCACAGGGTTCCTCCTTGGTCAGTGATGGGCAAAGAGACATTGAAGCAAAAATTGCTTCAGGATCAGAGGTAAAGAGGTAAAAGCAGGAGAAGATTGAGGAAAGTCTCTATACAGTACTAAATAGGCATAATTGGGGTGACTTTCTTTGTCTTCATACGGTGTTTGAGCCTTGACCTGCTCTCATCTCCGAGGAAATGGCTAATATACAAGCTTGTTAAATCTCTAGGACTACAAGTGAACATTATGCTTTTATTATAATTGTTTTTAGTGAAGTAAACATGCATTCCACAGTATCTTTTGCACATATTTTCAGAAGTTTCTAGAGCTTTTGCATTGGTTCTGTGATTCAGCACATAAACTTATAAAAAACATTGAAATATCTAAGCTATCAATTTTCCATATTTTTTTACAAACTCCCATTGAATAATAAGTACATGTAACAATCAAGGCACACAAAGACCCCCATAGTGTCTGTTTCTCATTACAGACTTAGAATGATAAGGACCAGATTTATAGTTTCTACTTTGAATTCACTGGTGAGACCCCAAGAATATGAGCTTAAAAGTCTATCTGGTACCTTGGTAAAGCATGATGAACACTTGATATTATTCATGTCTTTTGGAGAAACATTCCTGTTCTTATTGGAGTAAGCTTCTTGCAGGGAACACTTTGCATTTTATATCCTTCTCTACTTGTGTTACTCTTCTTGAAGCTCCCTTGGGTTCTGATACACTATTCACACTCAATTCTCTATGATGAGCTTCATTTCTAGTATGTGTACTGTTTGAGCCTCCTTCCCTCAATCAATCTCAAGATGTAAAGTGGGAACAGGTGAAAGGGTGAACCAAGACACTCATGGGAAGCTG
This sequence comes from Dolichotis patagonum, assembly GCA_004027295.1. NCBI lineage: Eukaryota > Metazoa > Chordata > Mammalia > Rodentia > Caviidae > Dolichotis > Dolichotis patagonum. The sequence continues at coordinate 3,746 of PVJX010021333.1, read as the reverse complement.
AAAAAAAATATCAAAATGAAAATGAGTAGACTGAGGTCAAAACAACTAATTGCTATGAAAACTCTAACCTCTCTTGTAGCCAAGTCTTACCCTCATTTTTGCCTAGACCTAAGACAGACTAAAAATATAGCACTTAAAAATGTGAGCTTCTCTTAAAAGTAGTATTGTGTTACTCTCTGAGAGTGACGTGAGCCTGGAAGAAGGAGTCTGCCTGTCAAATCCACAACTTCATTCTTTTAGGTTTCTTTTCTTTTATTTATCTTTGTCTTTCTGTTTCTCTCTTTGTTTCTTCTTCCTCTTCTCTCTGTCTCTCTTTTTGGCCAGCTCCCTTCATCTGCAGCTTTGCAATGCTTCCCAGAAGGACTTTTCAGAAACGTTTACATTTGCACTGTCCAATAGGGTAGCTACGCACTACACGCGAGTACTGAGAACTTGACATAGGACTAGTGTGACTGAGGAAGGGAATATTTGATTAAATTAATGTAACCTTGAGTAGCCATATAAGACTCGTGTATCAAACTGGTCAGTGTAGTTTTTGATCAATTATTTATTTCTGATCTTTCCATATTATTCAGATACTGGTAATGGAGAGATCATGTCCTTTGGTGTAGCAGTCTCTTCTTTTATTAAAAAACGTTTATCACCAAGAAAAATTTGTCCCATTTACAAAGTTTGGCTCAGATCTTTTCCAGACTCTTCCCCTCAAGTTTAGAGGGCTTTCAGAGCAAGAGAGCACTTTGTGTTTTTTTTCTGAAGACAGAATGTTCCTTTCTGGTTGCCAGGAGACTGGGTACTCTCTAACTAGAAATGCAGTACGCTACAGTGTGACTGGAGGTTCAGAATGGTCTCATTTGCAAGGCAAGTGAGCAGGTAGATTTGAAAATTTTATGAGCAGAGACAGAGGTCAGCAAACCCTTTGGACATCTGCAGGAGTAAACAATGTTGGTGCAACAGTCTTGTGCCAGAGGAAGCTGAGGAAAAGTGAAAGGAAGAGTAGAAAAAATGGTAGTAAGGAAGGAGAAGGAAGATGAATAGGAAAAGGATAAAGTCTGAATATCCATGTTAAGAATTTATCAACAGTGGTCTTAGTCACAGCTCTGCTTCTGGTCATGTAGTCTGCTAAGGACAAGCTCTTTGCCAGAAAGCAGTGCTACAACTGCTAGTATCTTAGGACTTGGAGTAGTTCTGAGGGTTAGAGGAGAATGGGGTCGGTTAATTTTATATATCTCTGATAATATTTCAATATACTCCAAATAAGGTGAATGCCTGGGTAATGTAGATTGGCTACCATTTTATGTCCTTCTGCCCATATGTTTCCTCTTTTTGTTTTGAACTTGACAAATGTGACCTGATTCTAATGATCACTTTAGTTTTGATCAACATTTGTTCTGAATAGTGAAAGAGAAATATAAAAAATATTGAAAAGTAGGATACTAGGAAAAAGAAATGTTTCTTAAGAAGCCTATAGTTTTGCTAAATCACAGACTTTTTTCCTGAGCAGTTTGCTTACAATCCTGGAATCATGTTCCTCATATCTGGAAAATCTATTTTACATTGACTTCTTGTATTTGCTACATTTTATATTGACTGACTTTGCTGTATTTTAAATGTATTTATGTCTAGACTTGTGGGGATTTTGCTACAGCCAATTTCTACATTATTAAGAGGGTTATTTTGAGTGGCCCCTGTGAATAAACCTAATTTTCCCCTCTGATTAGTGCTTAATTTGAAATTGTTTGTGTAGTGATGAAATCTTTCTTGAGTTTCACTTTCAGAGTCCAGATTCCATTCCCAGAGGTTGCTTTTGATTACATAAATGCTTTCAGGGTGATTATGTGGGCAAAATTGTATATTAGGTAGTTTCGGTGCTTCTGTAAGAAATTGTGTTGCTTAGAAAGAGGCTGTGAGTTAAGTTCTGAGTCTTTAGGTACTTTACAATTACAGGGTCATTCTATCTATTCAATGCATGTAAAGCCTTTCTTACTTTTGTTATCTAGCCTTTGCTTGGATCTGATGGTTCTGGGTACACATATCAGCCATATCATAATATAGTTTCCTGTATTCCTCCTTTCCCCCCATTTTCAATTTTTGCAATAAACACTGTTGGAAGGTGATGGCAGGATATTTATACTACTCTCTGATTCCTAACTTGAAATCAGAGCACAGGACTGATTTCCTTATGAGTCAATGTTTGCACTCTAAATCTTTATACACAGGCTCTCTGACTCCTAGGCAGATAATCTGTTGTCTGTTCTCACAGGTTCACAGGTGCAATAGAATTTTGCCTCAGGATGTGTCATACCTCCAGTATTATCCATACCTGTTTGGGATTTGGGACTCGAGACAATGCTGGAAAAAAAGTAAATGTTTGGAGGGATGTCAGGATGGGATGCACATATTCTGAAATTAGGACATACATTTGGGGGCCAGAGAAAGAGCGTTGCTTTCATCTTCCTCAGATGACCGCAACAATGTCCTAATCTACAGAGCTCCAGAATATGATCTTTGGAAATTCAGTCTTATAGAGGTATAATGAGGTCAAATTATGGTGAGGTCATTGAAGTTAGCCTTAACAAGGCAATGTCCTTCTATAAAAAGGAGGACCTTGGACATGGACAGAAGGAAGGCAACTCAAAGACAGCGGGAGAATAGCATAGGAGGACAAAGACAACCATGGGCCTCCTAGGAAGGAGGTCTAGAGCACATCCTACCTCACAGCCCTTTGAAGGGAAGAAGTCACAAATATCCCGATTTGAGAACTTCAAGCTAGTGCATCTCTGTTTTTAAGCAACAAAGTGTGGCATGTGAATTATAGCAAACTAATATAAGAGATCAGACCTCAGTCCACAAATTCTGGAACATGGGATGGACAAGTGGTATCTAAGACATGTAGATCCGGTTACCTCTCTGTTCTTTGCCTAATAAACACCTCTGGTTTGGCAGCATGTCTCATCCTGTATTTGTCTTTTTTATCTTCTTCTGTTTTTACAATATCTCACATTTTCTATAAGTCTTAAAAATTATCAATATCTACCCAAGGATAATGTCTGCTATTATCATCATGCCAAAGAGATGTAGAAAGTTATTTTTGCTACTATTAATAATTGTTAACTAATACTCCTTAGCACCTGCTATGCTCCTGGTGATGTGTTTAGAGGCAGAATTATTGTCATTTCCCTCATTTTAGAATTGATGATGATATAAGAGATAAAGTGTGGCTAGCTGGCTGGGGAAATAAGCAGGACTTGTGAATTACAAGATCCCAGGGTAATACCTAGACACTATATGCAGAACTTCCCCCAAGATCACATGGTCTGTGGACCGATTAAGAGAAGAGTAGCCATGAAGGAAACCTCTGCATGGTGAGTTTCAGTGGTAGTCCACATTACACCTCTCAGACAGGGTGTGTACTTTTTCTCTCCCACTGATTTTCTCATTGTTCCTTCCAAATTTGCCCTGCAGCAATGATTTATTTCTTTTTTTATAATTTTATTTAAAGAGGAAAAAGCAAAACAAAATAAAACAGAACAAAGGGTAGCAACCATACAGTATTCCAAGGAAAAAAGGAAAAGTACAATAATAAAACCTAAGAAATTATTACTTGACTAATTACATACTGACTTCTTGGAAATAGTTGTTTAAATTACAAAGTTAAAGCATGTAAAGTAGACATTCAAACAGTGAGACTGTTAACAGTTCTGCTCCACGATCTGACAAAAACAACAATATGGTCATCCATCTTACCC
>PVJX010021332.1:0-32039 GCA_004027295.1 Dolichotis patagonum | reverse complement strand
GTAATTCAAGCGCTGAAGGAGAACAATCTCCAGCCCAGATTGATGTATCCTACAAAACTCTCTCTCGAAATTAATGGAGAAAAAAGATGCTTCCATGACAAAGAGGCTTTTTTTCTTTTTAAATAAAATTTTTTTAAAAAAGATGATGCCAAGAGAAACAATATAAGACTAAAAGGCATGTATGCAGACGCAAGAGTCAACACAAATGACATGGATAAAATGTTCACAGAAGTAATAGCAGAAAGTTTCTCAAACATGAGGAAAGAATCTGATATACAGATAAATGAGGCATATAGAACCCCAAACAGACACAACTAGCAAAAATCTACACTCAAACATGTAATAATTAAGATCTCAGATAAACAGCATAAAAACAGAATACTAAAAGTTATTAGAGAAAAGACACAACTCACCTATCAAGGAAAGCCCATTAGAATCATGGCAGACTTTTTAGCACAAATCCTAAAGTTAAGATGAGCTTGGCGTGAGGTATTTCAAGCCCTGAAAGAAAACAACTTTCTTTTATTTTGTAAAGGTACCAGGAACTAAACTCATGACTGTACACTTTCAAGGCAGGTGTTTATGCCACTGAGCTAAATCTCCAGCCCCAAGAAAATAACTTTCAACCCAGATTGATGTACCCTGAAAAACATTCTTTCAAATTTAATGGAGAAACAAGATACTTCCATGACAAAGAACAAATGAAGAAATTCATGTCCACCAAAACAATCCTAGAAAGAGTACTGAAAGACATACTAGATAGAGATAAAAATCACCACAATTTTCAGAACAATAACAGAAAGAAACCACCAGACATGAGAAAGAATTAAACAAGGTAGAAAAGCAGAAAAACAAAAGCAGGAAAATAACATGATAAATTTGAGCCAGTACATATCAGTTATACCAATCAATGTAAATGGCCTCAATTCATCTATTAAAAGAAATAGATTGACAGAATGGATCAAGAAACAGGTGATACAATACAAAGTGTTGTATATAAGAAACACATTTACCTCAATAGGAAAGTCATAGATTAAAAGTCAAAAGATGGAAAACTGTATTGCAGGTGACAGGAATCCAGAAAAAAGCAAGGGTAGCTAGTCTGTTTGCAGAAAAAGTGGGACACAATGAAAGCAGTGGGACACAATGAAAAGCAGCCCTAAATATATAGCAATAAATTGTCATATCAAAAATATGAAATGAGCACAAATAAACAACCTAATGCTACATCTCAAACTTCTAGAAAAAGAAGAGCAAGTCAAACCCAAAGCTCAGAGAAGAGAGGAAATTGTTAACATTAGAGTAGAAATTAATGCAATTGAGACTAAAAAAATACAAAGAATTAATGAATTAAGGAGCTGGTTTTTTGAGAGTATAAACAAAATTGACAAACCTCTAGCTACCCATATAAAGCAAAAGAAAGAAAACCCAAATCCACACAATAAGGACTGAAAAGGGGGAAATTACTATAGATCCAATGGAAATTCAAAAGATCATGAGCACCTACTTTAAGAATCTCTACTCACATAGAGAGGAAAACACAGAGAAAATGGACAGATTTCTAGAAACATATGAACTACCAAAACTTAACCAAGAAGATATAGCAACTTTGAATAATCCAATATCAGCTATTGAAATTGAAAATGTAATAAAAAACTTACCAACAAAGAAAAGTCCAGGTCCTGATGGATTTACAGCTGAATTCTATAAGAAATTTAGAGAAGATTTGATGCCAATACTCCTTAAACTCTTCAATGAAATTGAAAAGAAAGCAGTCCTCCCTAACTCATTCCTGGAAGCAAGGATAACTCTCATACCAAAACCAGAGAAAGACCCACCAAAAAGGAGAATTATAGGCCAATCTCATTAATGAACACTGATGCAAAGTTTCTCAATAAAATACTGGCAAACAGAATGCAGCAAATCATCAAGAAGATTATACCTCATGACCAAGTGGGGTTCATTCCAGGAATGCAGGGATGGTTTAACATACGCAAATCAATAAATGTAATACACCACATCAACAGAGCCAAAAACAAAAACCACATGATCCTCTCAATAGACACAAAAAAAGCTTTTAATAAAGTCCAACACTTGCTCATGATAAAAACCCTACAGAAACTCAGAATAGATGGTATTAACTCAGTCTGATAAAGGCCATCTATGACAAACAAACAGCCAATGTTATACCAAGTGGACAAAAACAGAAAGCTTTCACTCTAAAATCAGGAACAAGACAAGGATGTCCACTATCACCATTCCTATTCAATATAGTTCTGGAAATATTAGCCAGAGCAATCAGACAAGAGAGAGATACAAAAGGAATAAAGACAGGAAAGAAGTTAAATTATCACTATTTGCAGATGATATGATACTCTATATAGAAGACTCAAAAAACTCCATTAAAAGACTACTAGAGGTAGTAAACAAACTCAGCAGTGTAGCTGGATACAAAGTCAATGCTCAAAAATCAACAGCATTCCTGTATACAAACAAGAAACTCACCTAGAGAGATATTATGGAAATATTGCCTTTCACAATAGCATTTTAAAAAATGAGATACTTAGGTATCAACCTAACCAAGAATGTAAAAGATCTATATGATGAAAATTATACTACTCTAAAAAAGGAGATTAAAGAGGATATTAGAAAATGGAAAGATATTTCTTGATCTTGGTTAGGAAGAACCAACATTGTGAAAAGGGACATACTGTCAAAACTGTTATACAGATTTAGTGTTATCTCACTCAAAATACTATCAACATACCTTACATAGCTAGAGAAAACATTCCTAAAATTCATTTGTGAACAGAAGAAACCTAGAATACCAAAGGCAATTCTGGGCAACAAAGGCAAGGCAGGAGGCATCTCAACTCCTGACTTGAAACTGTACTACAAAGCCACAGTGATAAAGTCAGCATGATACTGGCAAAGAAATGGACCTGAGGATCAATGGAACAGATTAGAAGTTGCAAACACAACTATAAAGACACTCAGCCACCTTATATTTGACACAGGTGCTAAACATGTTCACTGGAAGGACAGCCTCTTTCATAAATGGTGTTGGGAAAATTGGCTTTCCACATGCTGAAGACTGAAACTATACCCACGTCTATCACCATGTACTAAAAGCTAAATGGATCAAAGATCTAAATATGAAAACAGAAACACTAAATCTACTGGAAGACAAGGTGGGTAGAAATCTTGGAGACATAGGGGTAGGCAGAGAATTCTTGAACAAAACACAAACTGCGTGGGAAACACTTCAGAGAATCAACAACTTGGATCTCATCATATTAAAAAGTTTTTCACTTCAAAAGAAATCACCAACAAAGTGAAAAGAAAACCCACAGAATGGGAAAGAATTTTAGCCAGCAACCCCTCAGACAAAGGACTTATATCAAGAACATATAAAGAATTGAGAAACCTAAAGCTTCCCAAATTCAAAGACCCTGTCCAAAAATAGGCACACAGTTCTCAGATGAAGATATCAAATGGCAAATAAATACATGAAAAAATGTTCACCATCACTGGTCATTCGAGAAATGCAAATTAAAACAGTATTGAGATTTCGTCTCACTCCGGAAGGAATAGCTGTCATCAAGAAATCAACTTTCAAAAAAAGTTGGTGAGGCTGGGTAATGGTGGAAAGGAACACTTCTCCACTCTTGGTGGGAGTGTAGACTGGTAAGCCACTGTGGAAATCAGTACGGAAATTCCTCAAAAAAAAAACTCAGATTGGAAGGTTCATTCAATCCAGCTATTCCCCTCCTGGGTATTTCCCAGAAAAGTTGAAAAGATCATGTCACAGCAATATATGTGCACCAATGTTTATAAAAGCACAAATTGTAATAACTAAATCTTGGAAGCACCAAAATGCCCATCAACTGCAGAGTGAATGAAAAAGATGTGGTATTTTTATAAAATAGAATATGACTCAGCTCTAAAAAGGATGATCTTGAGGCTTTTATAGGTAAATGGAGGCAACTTGAGACTATCCTCATAAGTGGAATAAATCAGACTCGTATTTGTAAATGTCTCTCTAGTATAAAAATAATAAAAACTGAAAGAACAATAAGATCTGAAATGTAGAATAGATAATATAATAATGAAAGAGAAGGAAAGTGCTCTAAAGGATGTAACTGTATGTTTGTTTAAATGTGTAAGATAGATAACCATACTATAATTTTTTGTTAGTTCGTAAAACAGCAGCTTGTACTGTCATTGTTTGATTGTCTACTTTTTATGTTTGATTTTGTAACTTGAACAACTACTTCTAAGATAACAGTATGTAGTTTATCGACTAGTGATTTCTTAGTGTTGTTTGAAATTCTGTATTATTTCTACCCTTTTTTCTGCTTTGCTTTTTTTCTGTAAATAAAAAGAATTTTTTAAAGTGTTTCTTTTTCATTTCTTTTTTCTTCTCTTCTTTTTTCTTCTTCTCTTCTTTCCTTTTCTTTCTTTCTTTTTATTTTTTTGGTACTGGGGATCCAATTTATGACCTTGCACTTGCCAGGCAAGCCCTTGTGCTGCTGAGCTAAATCCCCAGCGAATAAGTGTTTCTTTTTAAAATGTGGAATGGCTGTAGTAGAACATACAGGCACCAAAATTTTATGTCAAGCTGATTTCCAATGTGGATTATCAATTTGTTTTTCACTACTCATACATTCGAAGAAAAAAAGACAAATTATCAGAAGAAACTAATATTGGCCAATCCATAATAACAGTGGGTATTTTAATGTAATTTCCCTGGCGTATACTAGAAATATATAAAAATTATTTTTAGGAGTTTAGGAGTAGAAAGGTAAGAAAAAGTGACACATTGATATTCTTCCAATAGAAACTGACTGTGCTAAGAATTTCAAGACTTGGGTACCAAATCATCGTCTTGGGTACTATCCTTCTGGTAAAGCCAGAACGCTCAAACCCTGGGCCACTGATGTGTCCCTGCCCATGGCCCATTAGGAACCAGGCTGCACAGCAGGAGCAGCTGAGCAGCAGGCGGGCCAGCAGGTGAAGCCTCCCCCTGTTCAGAACCACTTGCCGGCTCTGCATCAGTCCAATCAGTTGGCACCATCAGGATCTCATAGGATGCGAGCCCTGCCATGAATGTCATACACACTAGGTGGCCTGCTCCTTTGATTCATCCTCAAACCATCTTTGTCTCCACCATCAAAAAGATGCTTTTTGTGAATTAACACACTGAGTGCAAGAAGGTTGGGGACTGCTACAAACAATTGACTTTCATTTCAATGTATTGTTCTTTCTGGATACCAGGCAGCAAAATCTTCTTAATACACATAGAGAAAGTTACATCAGGGTTTGCTTAGAAAAATATATTATCGAGTTTCCCATGAAGAACAAAAGCAAAGAAAGAAGAGAAAATAAGAAAGAAAAAGAGAAACTTTAAGTTGTTAAAATGTAAAAGGCTCAATCATATTTGCGAGAGAAAACCTAAGTGCATATAACAAGAATTACTGCATTGTAAAAATTTAGTGTCTAAGAGAACTGTGCTTACCGAAAGGTCCACGTACTTGCATTGTTGCAAATATGAGAAAGAATAATATCCCAGTATTCTGGAGTCTGATAAATGATTTAATAGAGTCCTGATTTTTTCAAGGTGCATTGCTTTTATCACCTCTCATGCATAAAGGGGCCTTAGACTAGCAAGGGACACTTTAAAGAAAAGAAAATGAGAGTTCAGTCACTCTGACTAAGATCAATGCTTTGGTTTGATTCATTGGTCAAGAGCTTGTTGAGAGCAAGCTATTCATGCTGTGTGCCTTGGTCACTTAATCCCTCCGAGGAAAATGTTCCAGTGGGGTGACTCACAGTTGCCATTCATTCCAACCCCTCCTCTGCCCCTGAGGCTAGAGATGATTAGTTGGAAAAAGCATCAAATTCAAGCATGAATAATCTAAATAAAGTGATCAAATGGTGTGTAAGGTGTTCTTTTTAAAATTATCCCACCTGAGTTTAAAGGTAATGATCAATTTATTATTGCCCTGAAGAACTGGAATCAAAGGCTTTTGTATTACTAATTTATTAGAGAAAATTTAAACTGAGAAATACACATAGAGCAGTTGAAAAGCGTAGATGGTGAGTAAGAGGTAGAGTCACCATGTATTAGAATTGCCAAAAGTGACATCAATCCTTCTCTTTGGCTGTGAAGGTCTTTGTTATCCATTCCCCTTGGGACTTACTTTGACAAGTAGAATGAAATGAATCAAGGAGTCTTATAATTTTTCACTTGAAATAGTCTACTGAGTAAAAGTTCTAACTTCTGAGGGTCCACTACAATGTGAGGAGACCAAGGGGCCATGTGAGGGAGCACTGAGGCGCAAGATACAGGAGAGAAGACGTCTTGGACTTCACAACGTGATTCACCTGAACAGAGCAAATCAGTGCTTCACGATAGACTGTTCACCAAAACACAATCAATTAAAAACTTCATGGAAAATAATCAGTGTTTTTTTTAATGTCACTAGCTTTTGGGGTGTTTAGACAACATCAGATAACTGTGGCCAGTGAGTAAGGAGAAGACATGACTCAGCAGAGACCAAGACTTCCACAGCCCTGTCCTGGAGAGAGATGAGGTGCTCACAGTAGCAGCAGGACCCTCCAAGCAGGGGTGAGCCAGGGCTTGTTGGCTGAGTGAGATCACACAGGAACAGAATATTGTCTCTGCTAGTGGGGTAGGCAGGTGTGAACATGTTCAGTCCTGATCTGTTTGTTTAAAAGGTTTCTGTTCAAAATAATCATTCTTTCTGCCCCTTTGTATCTTATTCTTGTTTGGAATTTATCTCTATTTTATGATTTGCAAATATAAAATTAACAATCTCAACATTTCTGGGGAAAAACAATAATGAAAAAGACACTTGAATTAACATTACAGATAAGATGGTTTTGGTGGTCTAGCAGGATTTGAATGCTTCTTTTGGTTCTATTGTATTTTTATTTGTTTATCTCCAAAATTTAAATCACACTAAAAGTTAGGTTAGAGAACCAAACTCTTATATAGTTTTCTATGTAGGATAATAAAGTACTTGGGTCTCCTGGTGACATGATACCTAGCTTCTTCTAGGGCTAACTATAGTAGAAAGGGAAGAGTGTGAGAAAGGAGAGAGAGAGAATGAGAGAAAGAGGGGAAGGGGAAGTGCATTTTAGAAGAGATGAAGAATTACTCTTTTATAACTTAATCTTGGAAATGATGTACTGCCACTTGTACCATAGATCAGAGGGATCTACTCGAAGCTGTAAGTATGAGGAAGAGCGCATTTTTGGAGACCATCTTGAATACCAGCTTAAGTAAATGCTCATTTAATTTAAAAAAATTGTGAGTCTGAGTGACGTTTATAACTTTCTATATATATATCTGCAGCTACAAATGCTAAATCATTTTCAGGCATCATCCTAAAGTAGTATTTAATTATTTTTCAACTCTATTGAGGTTTAAGGACAAATTAAGAATGTGTTAATAAATGAATATAAAACGTGTATAAATATATCATATATATAATTTACAGTGTACAAAATGATGATTTGACCTACACATTTCTTGAGAAATTATTAAGAAAATCAAGTGAAGTAACACATCATCATCTCACATGGATATTTTTTAATGAAAATGTTTAGGAGCTGTTTTCTGAGCAAACCATCCAGTTTTAGCTGGATGTCAGCTGTGAGTCACATGCTGTTCATGAGTGCCTCAGAACTCATAGCTGAAAGCCTGTGCCCTTTGAAGTGAGTGATAATGATTCATCACATAGTTTTTGTTTTCTGATTTTCATATCTTCACAGTCTCACTGTTGTAGCTCATGCTTAATAGTAAATGCTGACGCATATTTAGTTCACACTAAACCCTGAATTAATGAAAATCAGTATGTAGTGTTTTATGTCTTGAATATTTTCATTAGAATTATTGGATATTTTTATTTTTACTGTTTTTTTCTCTTCAATTTTTTTAACATAATGATCGCATTCTTTGTGGGGAGTTGGTGCAGGTATCTAACGTAGTTTAATTCTTTTTTTCTTTTACCCACTTCTGTCCATTCCCCCTCCCTTCATCTCTTATTCCCCTCACAAATGTTACTACCCTTATTTGCTATTACCTGTCTTTTATTTTTCTCTTTATTCATAATTTGGGTGTCTCATATAAGAGAAACCATGTGAAATTTAAATTTATGTGTCTGATTTATTTACCTTAACATTAGGGTCTCAATGTGCATCCATTTTCCTTTAAATGACTTGTTCACTCTTCTTTATAGCAGAGTAGTACTCTATTGTATAAAAAAATCAAATTTTCTTTATTCATTCATCTGTGGAAGGACAGCCTTCATTCTTTTGAACTCATTACTACTGAAAAGGTTTATGTCAAGATTGGAAAAAGTATTACTAAATAATAACAAACAGTTACAGTTATGAACCAAATTAAAAAATGAGCAAGATAAATGATGAATGTGGCAAGGCATCTTTCAATCAGGATCTCTCAGGTTTTATTTTTTCTTTCCCATTGTATTTCATCTATACTTACATACCACTTTCCCTTCATTTCCTGCTGGCATTACCTAGTACAGGGTGAGTGACTTTATTCATCTTTCTGGCTGTGACAGGGGCCATAGGAGGACTCCAGGCGGTCACTGGGACAAGTCTGAAACAGGAAGGAGAGGGAGAGTTGTGGGGGAAGGAAGAGAAAGGGGCTCAATCGAGGACCTGAGGTATCTTTTGAGAGAGTGTAAACACTGTGTACTCAAATATGCACTAAAAAACAAAAAACAAAAGAATGCTTCAAAACAAAACAGAATAAAAAGTAAAGAAGGTTTCCTTATTTCTCTATATTTAAAGGATTAGCCAGTATTTCATCTCATTTTCACAGAGCCAGGAGTCAACTAGCTAAAATTTTTTCTGTTTTTCTTTGAGTGATCCACTTCAATTTTTAGTATTTTCCCCTATAGAAAGGATTTCCTGCCTTCTTACATACAGCAAGTTAAAAAAACAAGTAAAGGTAATCATAACTGAATGAAAAGAATAAACTTAATATGCACAAGTGTGTCTCACCTTGTGAAAGCTAAGCATGACAAAAATGAAACTAAAAATCTACCAAACAAGAATGTCAGGGACAGAGGGATTTACCTCGAACATTACATGATTGTAGGATTCCACAGCTGAGAGTCTTATTCTCCAAACCTCAGAGTCTAGTGTTTACTATCAAAATTATATGTGAATGCCTAAGGTTGGATGTATTTGCATTTCAAAGTCTGGGCCTAATTTCTAATTTCAAAGACTTCCCTGTCCTAACTCTCTAGTTGCTGAATGATAATGATGACGACAGTAGCAATGAGAACTTCACCTTGCTCGGTGTTATTATCCTGGGTCACAGTGCCTCTCACAGATGTCCCAGGGTGACAGAAGCAAGGAGGAGCCACTGGCAAACTGAGGAGTTTTTGCTTCACCTACATTATCAGTTTTTGATTAGTTGCTAATGAACGTATCTTCATCTACCTTGTCTTTGCTGGTGGCAAACACTGTTGGTTGATTTTGAGCACATGAAGGCATGACTCCTATGAGATGGAAATTTTATACCATGTGGAAATTAACCATACCATGAATTTTACTGAATAACACTTTGTACGTGTCTGGCTCTGTCTGCTCTTCAGAATATCTGAGTTACACTCGGTCTCTTCTCACTGACCCTCAGGATGAGCGAGTATGGGAAGGGTGGCAGTGTGACATTCGCCTGTGTGCAGAGGCTGAGGCTGGAGCACTGGGCTTGGAAGGACCTCAGAGAGCTTCCTGTATGGCTGACTTTTATCTCGTCATTGATCCACACGGTGACCTTCCTTGCCATTACCTTCATTTGTGACCTACAGAAAAAGGAAAGTAAAAAATGAAACAAAAATAGATTTGGCTTGTGTCCTCGTTAGGTATTGGCCTTATCCTAAAAATATGCAACAGTTCTACTAAATTACTGCTGCAGTTTTACATCCTGTTATCTCCACTTCCTGGGACATATTTCCTACTAATGTTGAAACCAATTTCTATATCAAAATGTTTTTGGAACAGCAATTAAAGTTTTTCTTCCATGAGTGAAGTCCTCCTAAGAAAATGATTCTCATTGCTCATTTTGTGTATTATTGCTTTAATAATTGTTCCTGTGTTTGTAACCCTTGATTTCTTCCCTCATTGTGGTATTTTCCCCCAACTTCAGGCCCCTAGATAAAAGTAATATACTGTTAAAAGTATTAGATTTGACAGCAAAACTGCAAATGAGTTCTTTTGCCTTTGTATTCCCATGTTTGGCCCTAAGGTGAAGTTTAAGGTCACAAATTCTGTTCTGGCTATATAGTAGAAATCTAATTTCTGAGTGACTAAGAGTACATTAAGGTGCAAGTCTTACCTGCACTATTTGACCTTATTCTTGGTCCATTTTTTTTTCAATGACTTTCTTGGCAACTTGTGAATTTACTCCTACTAATCCAGATTGTTTACTCACTAATTGCCCCAACCCCAGAAACAGGTAATTGTGGAATGAAGTCTTTTGAAATCCTTGACAATCAAAACAGGTTGTTTTTCCAAAAACCATGATAGATCCTCATCCCAGAAGCAGGCACCTATGTAGTGGTAACCCTGGAAAAACACATTCAGGAGTGCTGCAAGAAAGATATGAGAGCGTGACTTAGAACAGAAGCTAACTGCCATCATCCAGGAGCTTTTAGATTCTCACCCTGCCTGGGCACACCCACGAGTTACTTTCCCTCTCAGCCTCTGTAAAATGTGAAATGTTAATCACTATTTGTAAGCTTATCAGGGGAATTAAATGAGGCTTGCCTACACAAAGAACCTAAAACATTCTAGAAATGGTTATTATAACAGGTGGGATGGAAACATGAACGGTGGGCAGTATAAAATTAAAAGTACTTGAGATAATAAAGGGTTGGAATTGTTATTCAAGGACAAAATGAAGATCACTAATGTCCCAGGCTTATCTCTTGCTACTCTGTAATGATTTAATAATCTGTGCTTCCAGTCTGTCGTGTTTGCCTAGCTCTCTGATTGCAAGTACTACGTACCCACAAAATGACTATGTTAAGGGAAGATTTAGGCTATTCTTTAAAAAGTAAAATTTCCAATTTTGCATCTAAATCCATTGATTATGCATAAGGAGTTCAAGAAAACCTTGTGGCTTTATTAAATTGATCAGCAGCTAATAACAATTATCTGCAGAAACAGATGTTACTTCAACTGAAAACAAATTATCTTATACACAGGGAAGAAAATTAAAGCATTGAACACCGTGGAGACCTTTAAAATGACCATATTGGTGTTAACAGAAGAGAGAACAGAGCATCAGGACTCCTGATTTGGTCTTGACTTTAATGTTTGCCAAATGATTTTCATTTTAAACATTTTTTACGTCTCATTTGACTCCAGTTTGGGAGGTTGTGCTTATACGCGTGTGTGTGAGACACCAGAGGGAGAAGTGGTCTGAGTGGACCTCCCACGGCTTCATGTCCTGGAAGGTTAGTCACAGTGTGGGGATATTGAGAGGTGGTGGGACCCTAAGATGTGAGAAGTCAGTTAGATTATGGGAGCTGTGCTGGTGGAAAAGACTAATGTTGGCCTTGCTGAGAAGATCAGGCCCCTTGAAAATGGGATTTTAAAAGGACTCTGACACCTTCTCAGAGTCCTGCTTCTGTTTGCAGTACTGGTCAGCCTTGTGTACAATCCTGCCACTGTGATGCTACTGACCATGAGTTTTTACCAGCACTGAGCAGAACGCTGGCACCATACTGTGAGCTAAATAAATCTTTTTTTTTTACAAAGTCCTCAGTCTCAGGTATTTTGCTATAACAAACAAAGTAAATTATGCCATGACACTGTCTTTCCAATTTCTGATCAGCCTATACTCTTACTGTTCCGAGCAAGGAGAAGGTACTGCCTAGCTCGGTTCATCTCTCTGAAGATAAGACTTGTGGGTGATCAACAATGGTCAGCTTTCAACCCCTGGCTGAACTGAATCAGTGTGCTGCTGACTCCACAGAAGGTCCACCTGAAGACTGTTGCCAACAGCATAAAGGGAGAACTGGAGGGGAAGATGGTGTGCTGTTGATTCTTCTGGAAAAGCTTGTCATGCTAGTTTTCCTGTTATGAATTCAGACATTCTGTCAGAGGAGCTTGGGCCCTCACTGTTGCTAAGGATGGTTGTGGTTCTCTTCAGGGGAGCTCTGGTCCTTACCGTGAGCATCACTTCCTGTCTCCAGTGTGGATCCCTCAGCCTGCTCGCACAGAACCTTCACCCTGCTGGTTCAGACTTTCTAGCTTCCACCACTGACTTTTGGGCCTTCCCAGTGCAGATCCGTGATGCAGACTTGCACGAGATATTGGCATGGGCTCTAGGCCTCCAATTGGACTCGTGGAGGACATTGTCATGGGATCCAGGCCCTCAGTTGAATTCTTTGAGTTTCTAATGTGTGGACAGTCTCCTGTACTCTTCTGAATTTAACTTTTTGGGTGAATATTATAAAATAATCCTGTAAATTATATGTCCTGCATCAAATTTATTCCCTTGAAAACCCTTATTACAACAAGAGCTTTACCTGTGAATACCCTTAAATACCAAGAGATCCCAGGTTTGTTGTTGGTTGTTTGTTCTTTCTTAGGGTGCTTGCTTCCTGGCTGCCCTTTGAAGTACTCCTGGTCTTAGCATCTGGACCTCTAAGAAAATCAGGAGAAGCCCTCCTGACCAGTTTTCTTCCCCCAGTAGGTCCTTCACTTTCTTTTCATCCTGAATTGGGCTCACTCCAAGGTAGTGATGTCTCAATTTGCTATGGGTAAACAACTCTTTGGGTATGACAAATCTGGATAATGCCAAGCTCCACTTCCATTTTGAGAGAATGTCTGTTGTTTTTGTCTTAGATTTACAAGATAGAACTGAATTTTTTCCTATGAGCCATGAAATATAGTTATAAAAATCGTAAGAAGTGAAAGTGGAAGTGGCTTTACAAATAATTTATTTCTAGATCCTCTATCATGGGCAAACCATGGAGACCAAACTTATGTACCTGAGGTTACAGACTGAAGCAGAGAGTGTTGGGATTAGAACCCAGGAAAGCTGTCTGAGCAGCTGTCTGGGCGTGGAACACTCCGGTGTGGCAGCTGCTGAGGACCTTGGTGATGTAGAGAATGTGGTGAGCTACAGCAGCGCGCACCTTTGGGTGCCATGGATGAAGGCAGGGGTCAACAGAGGAGCACTGTGGTGTTTATCTAGCCAGGAAGGCAGTGAGGGCTGTGAGCAAGGCGTCAGAACTGACTGTCTAGTTGGAGGCTGGAAGAAAGAGAGGACTGCACAGTCTACTTCCTCATTAGTATATATTTTCAGCAGCCAAGATTCCCTGAGAAATTATGGAGCCTTATTCTCAGCCCCTTATCCTTGTGAAGTTATGTATCCCACAGTACCGTTGTGCACAGTCACTTTTCTTATCTTAACATTTCAGATGAGCAAGCTGAGGTACAGCGCAGGAGCGGTTGCCCAAGCCTTACAGCACACCCCAGGCAGCAGAGCTCCTTCCCAGGCAACCCGGCCACAGAATCCCTCTTCTCCAAATGGTCGTGTTGCTTCTCTGTATTCCAGGACCTGAGCCAGTGGCAGCACTTAGGAAACATCTAGGGTCACTCGTTGCATCTAATGTCAGAGGGAACTGGGATTTATCTCCGTGAGGCCGGAAACTGTATTAACTACTCAAAGTCAACTCCAATCCCTCTCCACATCTCTTCTGCCCACTACTGTGCTACACAGGGGATGGACTATGACCATCTGTCATTTAGACTGCCAGCCTCTGAACCACCTGACAGAGGCAGAGCTAACAGATGATGCCAGAGCTCATCAGTTTTGTGAGTCCATCATCTCCACTGTGCTTGGCAGAGATGGACTGAAAAGGAGAATCGATTGCTAGATGAGACCTCTTATTCTTTCACTTCAAAAAGAAATCTTCTGATTAATTCTGGTGCCTGTGACATCACTTCACAGCACGGTTCTCTCTCTTCCATTTGTGCTTCTTTCAGATGTGTGGAGAAGATGCATCTGCATTTCACACGTGGCCCAGGGAGCCTACCTGTCTCAGCACTCGGGGCTCAGCAGTGGGGAAGATGCCTTATCTCTCTGGAAGTTGAGGGATTAGCTCTGGGGCTCTGGGATGTTGCTATAATCCTTTTCACATGCTCAGATAAGTACTCAGAGTCCCAAAGATGTAAGACAGGAAGTGAATCTCAAGGGGAAAACACCATTCCTTAAGTAAGAGTGAGTCTAATAGGGGAGGGCTCCCAGAAACTTCCTGCCCATTTTGCAGGAAGAACAGTTTGCTGGCAATTCCTGACCTGAAAAAGGTTACACTTCTCGAAGTCTGAAACACGAGACACGTAATGGCAAAACTCTGAGAGCTTTCGATGATACAAACAGCCTGCCGCGGCCTGCTTGCCACAGTTTTGCCACCATCGTACTAGAATAAATGTAGCAGTCACATCACAGGTTATTCCTGAGCTGAACTGGGAATTTAGTTCTTCATTGTTATCTTGTCATCAGACATAGAAAAGACATTTGATAACTGCCACACTGTTTATGCTAACAATTTCAAATATATTTCCAACCCTAGCTACACAGGACAAAGAAGCTCCATCATGTGTTAGTAAACCAGATCTTATTATTCTCGTTTTCAGATGAGCACAAAGAGTGTCAGAGAGACTAATCCATCCAGGGCCACATACAAGCAATCTCTAGTTTCTGGAGTAAAAAAACCACAACAAAACATTCTTTTTACCATTTCTGCCCCAGTTTGGTGTATTAACCCCAGTACATCAGTGTCATCCTACTTAAACTTTAAGACCCATTTGCTAGCATTTGCTCGCCCTCTGAAACTGCCCTCAGGAATCACCCCTGGCAGTCTGCTCACAGTGTGCTCTAAGTCCCTACAATATGTTGATGCTGATCTTGTCTAAGGGGAGGAGTTGAGTGGTTGAATGATCTGATTTTTATCAGTAATCCAGGGAGAAGGACAGATACACATTGCTGTCACAGCTATGTGTACAGTAATTTCAGAGGTGATATTTACTTGTACACTAAGTGTTCTGAATTGTCACATGGTCACTGTCTTCCGCTCACATTTTCTTGTGACTTATACGTTCTTACATGATTTTAGACACGTAGACACATGTAAGCATTGCTCATTCCTTTTGTGATCCTGTTGAAATGCTTTCTACTCTGAAAGAGTGGGCTACGACAGCAGTAATGGAAGAAATTTTGGTACAATAAATAAATGGGCATTCTGAAAAAGTGTTTACTCATTAATCCACTTGCTCATTCATCCAGGCTTCCCACAAGTGAATCCTAATGTCTAGGGCCTTGTGCCAGGATCTGAAGCTATAAAAATGACTATGATTTTTATCCTTCCATTATCCAAAATCAGGTTACAGACTAACGGGAAAAACATGAAAATAGATACAACAGTTACACGAGGGAAGAAGCCTGGAGCGTCAGAGGAACGTCAAATCTAAGTTAAAGTCCAAGAAGACATCTGAGATGAGAATAAAGCAGAATGAAGTTTTTGAAGAGGTAGAGGAATTGGTACATCACTTTTAAAAGGAAGAGAACATGCCATGAATACAACAAAACATTGAGCTGACCCAAAGTACACAACATTTACATTATTGGAGTTGATGAATGTGAATGTTCCGGGGGTAGGAAAACAGCGAGACCAGCAAGATTTGCTGTCCTGAGACCTTGAATGATCTCTTTGGAGGACAGGCAGGGAAAGGGGGGATGTTTGAGGGGATTAAGAAATCTTAGCTCTCTGTCCCTAGAGGAAGAAGTAACAGTCGCACTAGTGTCACACTGCAGTCCTTCTGAATAGTTGAAGCCTAGAGGGACAGCTGTGTAGGATCAAGAAGTGCAATGCTGGCTTTCTACAGGGACTGTAACAACGCAAACCTGGCAGTGCATTATGAGGAGATCGCCTTAAGACACCAATCCAAAGGATTCAAAGCAGGCACGCAGGCAATCCTCTCCCTCTGATTTCTACCATCACTGGCCATTGCTTTGCTAAACTTCTCAGCCTCATCCATGCCATTTTAGTAATCTAAGTGAGCACACCAAGAGATTCCTATGCATCAAGTGCTGTGGTAGGCTTTACTTTCCAAAAGTAAGATGAGGGAGCCAAATTGCTAGGCTCCCTCATATAGTGAGCTAGGCATCGTACGAATGAGGGATCAATATCCTTAATAGAGGGCTGAGGCACTCCGATCAGTCAGAAGAAGAAGTTGAATTGTGACAGAAGCCTGATAAAGTCGTGGCCAAGCCCACCAGGCAGTGTAGAGAGTATGAGCCCCATCAGCGCTGTGGCAAATAGGGCTGAATTGATGACAGCTAAGGCAGAAGATCTGGGCTGCTCCTCAACCAAAGCAGCTATGCACTGAGTCAAAACCCACTGGAGCTTGGTAGTGTCTACTCAACGGCTGGGACAGCAAGGTCTGTCTTGATGGAGTCTGTGCCATTTCAAAACCTACTCTATGGATCACCCCAAGTTTCTTATGTTTTCCTTATAACAGAGCCTAAGACATTGAAGTCACAGAATTCATTGCTCATAATCCTAGTGGCAATTCCAGTAACTCTGACCCCAACTTCTACTAACTTCCACTCCTTTGTGCAAGGTGAAAAGTGTCAGGGATATGTAAAGCTTTTCTGAAAATGGAGAATGAGCTAGTAAAAAGATTTAAAGGCAAGAAGTAATGCAAAATTCTTTCATCTTGACGTTGTCAGAATTCTACATAGAATTCCCACAGTTGGGATGAGCTCTGCCTTCTTTAAGGTCATTTAGGAATTTTCAAGGATGTCAGGGAAGGAAGACATTCAGCTTTCTACAGGTAAAATGATTCCAAAAGTAGTAATGCTAACAGAATGGAAAAGCATGATGAAATCACTCACTTAAAACCATTATCAAAGCATGCTAATCACTCCCAGTGTCAGAAATTCAGAAACTCTAGACAATCCTATTCAAAAGAACTCTGCAGTTCATTGCTTATAGAACAGCAGGAAAAAAATCAAAGTATAATTTACTGCATTTTTCTTCGAGTAGCTTGGAGTACAGTGATATATAGTCTACAATGACATTTGGTTTTTGGCATATATTTTCCACGTGCCTTTCTAACCTAAAATTTATCTGCACACTTTTTTAGTGAACCTATATGTTATCTGATAGCAGACAGGGTCAAATGACTCATAGACTTACATGCTGGAAAAACAGGATTCCTCTGGAGAGCATGATGATTTGTTCCAGTAAGACGGAATAGAGTAAGGAGAGTGAAGAGGCGTTACAAAGTATTAGCTAACGCTGCTCACTAATTTACCAATCAATTAAAATGCCATTATTAGTCTCTTTTGCCACTTAGCTTCTGTGATATTTAAAGATCACATGGGTGTTGTTAAGGAGGACAGTTACTAGTGGATACGTGAAAATAGCGTTTCCCATTTCTGAAATAGAGTGTTGAGGTAATTTGCATCTGAGCTCAGTTTGCCCTCATCAGCACACAGGGGCAGCCGTTTGACAAGTCCAGGGTAGAGAAAGTGATGAGAAGGCGGAACAATGCCCGAAGACCTGATGATGGCAGGAGTAATCAGAGAGCCAAACTGGGATGCGCTATCACACAGTCTTTTGGATTCTTACATATGGGGTCAGAAGATGGCGGGATGATTTGCCTAGATTGATTTCTAGACTTGTTAGCCAGTTTCCAATGGTGAGTCACTTGTTCTATTAGAAAAACTTTAGCTGTAATTATACTGTATTACATAATAATCAGCTGTGGTTGAGCATTTGCTATTTTATGTTAATAATATAATAACTATAATTATTATAACAAGATAAGCAGTAGAGTATTTTATCCCATTTTATAGATAGAAGAGCTAAGACTGAGGATCTAAGCAATATGTTTGGAGTTTCCTAAGCAGTGAGCCATGAAGTCCTGGTCCACGGTTTATAAACATTACAACTCCTTTAACTAATTTGGAATCGGTGGGTTTTTTTTCTTTTGACTCTCATATGTTTTAAATTTTACAAGGTCATTACATTACAAATGACACATAGAGGTGTGCTAAGTTTTTGATTTATTTAAAATGATTCACTGCTGGATGTGCAACACACACCCTTAGAGACCATGAATGGATATTTCGATTTCTACTTTACAAGATTGATCAGGGACAGAAATGGTGTCGCAGCCTAACCATCGTATTCATCTCCCCTCCTCTCTCACTACTAGTGGAAACTGTTCACATATAGTGAGCTATTACTGAGGAGATGGCTCATCTTGGAAGCTTGGGGCTGTCTCTGTATGAACATTTCACCTCTGGCTGACAATATAATCTGCTCATCAAATAGCAAAACCATCGCTGTATAGTCACATTATTGCTTGAAATTTTCTTTTAGTGACATCATCAGTTGGAGTGTGCCTCAGTGTGGAAACACAACTGAAACACCCCTTTTTAGTCCAGTAAGTCTCCATGATGAGGAGATCTGTGAGTTCAGCAAAGTGAAATGAGGAATCAATGAGGTACAGATCCCCCATTTTATTTCAGTAGCCTTTTTACTTCTGTAGGCACTGTTTCCCTCACTCTACCCAGGACATGTTCAGAGTAGTGACTTTGAGAGAGGTGCAAAGGAAACGACAAAAGCTTAGGAATTATGACAATGAATTATGAGAATGAGGATCCATTGTTTCAGGCTTTGTGAGTTGGTGCAAACCACCTATTATAACCTGGGCCATGATTTCCTTCAACTCAAATGTCAAACTTACAGGCTTTAAAAAAGAGTGGTTAAATGATATAAATAAGGTTCTTGTTATTTTTCCTTTTATACTTTGGAATACAATATTAATCTCAGTCTCTGTAGTTAACATGCTTTCTTTCTCTGCCCTTAGTCTTAAATATTCTTCCTACAACCTCCAAGTTCTTTCCTTGCTTAACCTACTGATAAGCAAACCAAGAAGATCATAAGTGATAGACAGTTGTTGGGTGATAGAGGGAAACTATTAAATTCTATGGTATTATTTTAGAGACTAATGAATATATGGAATATTTATTCCATATATACTAAGTGCCTGCAGTGAAGACTTTTGTCAAGACATAATTACATATTTATCATTGCATCATTAATAATTTTTTCTTACCACAGTATTTTAATTGACACATGAAAAATCCTCATTGCACAGTATTTTAAATTTTTATTGAAAACAATCTGTGCGAGTGTCTTTGCCACTTAAGGGTGAACACAGAAATGTGAAAAATCATTTAAGTTCCTAATTGAAAAATAACTGAGTTTAAAAGAAGGAAATTATCATTAAGTGTTATTAAGTAGAGATTTAATCTCAGTTTGCGAGTGCAAATAGAAAGGGTAATCTTGAGAACATGCTTAAGAAAAACTCTTACGTTGAATACTTGTGTCTTATAGAGAGTTTGCACAACCAACTAGGACCAGGTAGATTACTGTAAAATTTTATCATTTAAAAAAATCCTTTCACTCATAAAAATCTATTTTTGAATCTAATGGGTACCATAGTAATTCTCCCTGTTAAGAAGATTTGAGGTGAACCTGGATATTTCCAGCACAAACCTGTCCCCATGTCACTGTGTTGTAATCAATACTGGAAAACAAACTGAGATCAGTTAAGATTAACAATGTTTGTCCAATCAAAAAAGTTTTAAAATTGGTCACTGCTCAGGGGTCAAGATAGCACAGGATGCCCCCATGTTCAATCATGTTTACCGACATTTATAACCATAACACAGGAAATGACATACAAAGATTACTTGATTCCCAAAGTTTGTGAATTGCCTGAGCCTTTGCTTAGAGTCTTTTCACATATTGGGTCACGAGTTTGTATTCTGATCATTTATGACTCTGCCTTAGTCTTCACTTCCTGCTTACATGAAACCCTAAAGTCACTGTTATGGTTTGAATCAAGACTGTCCTCCAAAAGGCCAATTTATACTTAAGTAGGGCTTTTGGCTAGTGATTCATCACAGGGCACTGACTTCATCAAAGGATGAAGTTCCTATCTAGAGCTCCTAGCTGAGTATGTTGTTATGGATGAGGCCAGGATGGAGGAAGTAGGTCACAGGAAGATGCTGAAGAGTATGTGTTTTCATTGACTGAGCTCCTGTTCTCTGCTCTCCTCCCAGATATCATGAGTTGAGATTTCCTCCACCACTCTCTTTTGCTATGATGTTTCTACCATGGAGTCTGGAACCTCTGAAAGCCAAAATGACCTTTTCTGCCTCTGAGTTGTGATGGTCAGGTGTTTTGTACCAGCATCAGATACGCGACTAATGTAATCACTCAGTGGTGAAGAATGGACCCCTCTCTACGGCTCCAGCAAGTCCCTGACTTAGATTTAAAGAAATATGTTAAAGCTTGTCAGAGTCCTCTGTGGTCATCTCACTCGCCAGATTTCTTTTTATGTCTGTAAGGTCATTCTTTTGTTTGCTCCAGCAATATTATCAACTCAGGTGGGTCTGTTGCCTTCTTAAATTTTCTCACAAATTCCGTGGAGAAGGCATCTATTTTCATCAGCAAGTTCTAAGTCAGATCAAATAAAGACAACATTGGGGGGGGGAGAAAGTTTCTAGGGACCTTCTGGATAGAGCAAATAATGATTATTTTCTGAAAATTGAACAGTGTTTAAGCTCCATATTCCACTGTTCACTCCAGTTTCTATTAGTCTGCTGGTTTTCACTGTGATTGTGAAGTTGTCAAATTTTAGGAGAACGTGAACAGAAAGAATTTAACCACAAAGCTCACTCTTCCTATAGAGATTTAAACACTTGTCCAGGAGAGATGACCCTTAGGTTGTTTCAAGCATTTTTCTAATTTCTAGAGTTTTGAAAAAGTTTCATAATTCAGTAGAAAGAAAATAACTAAATTAAAGAGGGACATAGGAACTACATAGATTTGTTTTTCTCAAAAGAAGACATTTAAATGATGAACTAGTATAAGGCCAAGTGTTCAGCAACCTTAATTACCAGGGTTATGTTCAAATAGGGGATGAAAGAGAAAAATCATGCATGAAATTAATATATTGGGTGACTAAAATGAAGGGGGGCTGAAGATACGATTGCTGAAATAGTCTTTAAAAGTTAGTTACCTTTATGATGGTGCTAAGTTTTTAACAGATCCCTTGAAATGCAATTATGGAAGTCTTCATTTCTTTTCTCTTTTGCTACTAACACGAGCCAGGCATGGCAGGATAGAAATGACAATGATAGGGACTTCTCATGTCAGTGAAATAGTGACATCATGTAAGAATATCCACCATTCTCACTGAAAGTTTTGCCTTTATTTATGGATGGGTTTTCTTGCTTGAGTCACCTGCCAGATCCTAACATTCAAGAGGGCAGTCAGATCTGGGCTGATTAGGAAGACAAATGGTTTCCTCTAGGACTCTATGAGATGTCTGAATGCCCTTTAGGGAAGATTTTTTGGTCACCGCAATTGAGTGGCAGAGCCAAGCTCAGTCATCAACTGATCACTAATAAGTGATCCTAGAGGAATTGCTTACATTTTCCTGGGACTCAGTTTCTTTTCTAACACAATAACTATATGTCCATATGTTCAAAATTTTATCAAATTACCATTTTCATCATTGTTCATTATATCATTATTCTTGTTATTGTATGAATATATATCAAAGAGAAAATGAAAATTCCCTTCAGTATTTTTGGAAAATCATGGGGAAATCTGCACTATGCACTGTGCTGATGTATGAGACGTGCAAAATGAAGAGAGCTGCTCCTCTTTACTCTTTGCCTTCTGCCTGTTTCCACTCCAGGAACACCACTCTAAGCAATAGGTTTCTGACTTGATGATGACATTTTGTTGATTGCTGCCCTGGACCTTCTTCCTCCTATGCTATTGCTTGTCCCTTGATATCATCTTTCTTGAGAATCCTTTAATATCTTGACAACATTCTCTTTGAGGTATATTTCTTTTCAAGTATCCCATTTTTAAGAGACACATTACTGGTCATAGGGCAATAATTGTATCAATAACATATGGGGGGAAATGGTCATACTGTAAGTTCTAAGTAAAATTTTGCACTGTGCCAAACTCACATGCACAAATAAACTAATTAATTAATATAATGGATCTTACTCAAACAATATAGACCTTCATCCTAAAGTCACATGAATGATTCTAGAAAAGCTATCATACCTCCATTGTAGGATCATTTTCTGAGTGAAAACAAATTGGTGACAAACACCATGGTAATATCTCCAGTCAAGGCTGAGCAGAGTTGAGCAAAGTCTCCCAAACTTTATTTATTTTTATAAAAATGTCAATGGAAAACAAGCATCCATGATGAAATGGGTTCTTATCCTGTTATAAGTAGAAAATAGCCAGTTTCACATCACATACAAATACTTTCAATCACCATTTATAGCCATGTAGTTTCCATATTTGCCAATTAAAAATTAAAATGTAGATTTTGATTGCAATCCATAAGTAGTGGCATCAGAGTTGTTTAGGGTGCTGTATTTCATTCAGAGCTGAGAAGAGGAAGGTGGCTGTAGTTTAAAGGTCACAGATAGCTGCATCTCCTCAAGCTGTATTTTAAAGACATTACTGAAAATGCATTCTATTTAAATAGCTATTTGGATAATTAGATATGTCCAATCAGTGGGAGAAAACCATAAAAACAATCATTAGGTGAGAAAGTGTTCACATTGGAAATGCACTTGTGTCAGAAAGAAAAAAAATGATTTCTATTTTCAAAGCAATTGGAGTTTTAGAAAAAGTGCTGAAAAATCAATTTATTTTCAAAGGAATGGGCTAGACTGATTATGCACTTGTTAGTTCCATTGGCACTGTTTGGATATCATATAGATGCACTGATTTTCACGCATATGCAGTATGTCTTTTTTCTTACACAGAAAAATATGGTGTGTACAAAAAAAAAGGAATGAGTTTTTTTGTGTAGTTAAAATTCTACTTTCTACCTTCACCATCGTAAGTTATTTTCCTTCTGAGCTTAATAAATTATTTGTGATTTATTATGGAGAATATTTGCCCCCCCAAAATTAACTCCAGTGGAGGATCAGATCGTAAACTCTTCCCTTAATACCTTTGTTTTAGGACGTAGTTTTGGAAGAGGGGCCAGGTAAAGGTGCAGGTCAGTGTACAGACTCTCCCTTGAGAGGATGATCAGGTAAGAACCTCCAGCATTGTGACTTTCTAGCATGAGGGAAAGACATTTCTGCCACTGTCTATAGTATTTTAAAACCCTCCAGTGGGGTGTTGATGTCCTCCTTCTACTCCACCTCACATCTCCACATGCCTTACGCTTCATCCCTGCCCAGTAACACAGTCTCGGCTTTGATCTCCCTTCACTGGGGCTCATCTTTGCATATCTTTGTAGAATCCAGTTTTATCAAGAACACTACTAAGTCAGCCTGGCTAGAACTCTGTCCTCACTATGCATTTTATAAGGTCCCCAAGCCCAACCCAAGTAATGTCAGATCACCCTGGTCTGTCTTCACCAGGAATTCCCCTCATCCTGGTGTTTCTTAGAACTTTTCCTTCACTGACCTCCAAAAGTCTCCTTGCTTGCAAATATCCACTCATACATGTTGTATTCAGGGATGAGTCCAAATTCTTCCCCTGTAATACTGCACAGCTATGGTTCCTATATGTGTCCTGCTGACCCTGAATAAAGTTGTTTTTACTGAATAATTTTTTTGGCCTATCTTGTAAGAGCCTCACTTTTGGGAAGCTGAGGTTAACTCACCTAACTCTAAGCATACCTGTGTAGCCATTAGGTAAGAATTAGTTTGAAATTAGGATATTAATTCTCTTTTTTTATTTAAAGAAAAATAAAACAAAAGAGAAAGAGGGTAGAATGATACATAATTTCAAAAAAAAAACCAGTAAGAAATCACTAGTTGATAAATTGCATATTGTCCTCTTACAAATAGTTGTTCAAGTTACAAAAGTGGATACAAAGTGAACATTTAAACAGCAAGACTGCAAACAGTTCTGTTCAACTATCCAACAAAAACTTAGTAATATGGTCATCTATCTTACATACTTAAACATAAATGCAGTTATATCCTTTAGAGCTCTTTCTTTCCCTTTCTTTTTTACAATAGCTATTACACATTTCAGACCATATTACTCCTACAGTTTTTATTACTTTTTACACCAGAGAGACAATGTGATATTTATGAATATGATACTTATTTATTTCACTTATGAGGATAGTTTCCAGCTACTTCCATTTACCTATGAAGTCCTCAAGATCATCATTTTTAGAGCTGAGTAGTATTCTATTTTATAAAAATATCACATCTTTTCCCTTCACTCTGCAGTTGATGGGCATTTTGGTTGTTTCCAAGATTTATCTATTACAAATTGTGCTGTTATAAACATTGGTGTACATATATTGCTGTGACATGATCTTTTCAATTTTTCTGGGAAATATCCAGGAGGGGAATAGCTGGATTGAATGGACCTTCCAATCTGAGTTTTTAAAGCAATCTCCATACTGATTTCCACAGTGGCTTACCAGTCTGCAGTCCCACCAACAGTGAGGCAGTGTTCTTTCCCTCCTCCCCCAGCCTCGCCAATATTTGTTATCAGGTGTTTTCTTAATGGCAGCTGTTCTTTCTGGAGTGAGATAAAATCTCAATACTGTTTTAATTTGCATTTCTCGAATGACTAGTAATGGTGAATATTTCTTCATGTATTTATTTGCCATTTATATCTTCATCTGAGAACTGAGTGTTCATCTCAGATGTCCATTTTTTGAGAGGGTCTTAGAATTTGGGGGGCTTGATGTTTTTCAGTTCTTTATATGTTCTTGATATAAGTCCTTTGTCTGAGGGGTTCCTGGCTAAACTTCTTTCCCATTCTGTGGGTTTTCTTTTCACTTTGTTGGTGATTTCAAGTGCAGAAACTTTTCAATAATATGAAATCTCAATTGTAGATTCTCTAAAGTGTTTCCCATGCAGTTTGTGTTTTGTTCATGAATTCTCTGCCTACCCCTATGTCTCCAAGACTTCTACCCATCTAGTCTTGCAGCAGATTTAGTGTTTCTATTTTAATGTTTAGGTCTTTGATCCATTTAGACGTTAGTTTTGTGCATGGTGATAGGCATGGATCTAGTTTCTGTCTTTGGCATGTGGAGAGCCAATTTTTCCAACACCATTTATTAAAGAGGCTGTCCTTCTTCCAGTAAACATGTTTAGCCCCTTTGTCAAATATCAGGTGGTTGAGTATCTTTGTAGTTGTGTTTGTATCTTCTAATCTGTTCCATTGATCCTCAGGTCTATTTCTTTGCCAGGATCATACTGACTTTATCATTGTAGCTTTGTAGTATAGTTTCAAGTCAGGAATTGAGATGCCTCCTGCCTTGCCTTTGTTGCCCAGAATTGCCTTTTGCATTCTAGGTTTCTTCTGGTTCCAAATGAATTTTAGGAGTATTTTCTCTAGATCTTTGAGGTATGTTAATGGTATTTTGATTGGGATTGCATTAAATCTGTATAACAGTTTTGAGAGGATGGCCATTTTCACAATGCTAGTTCTTCCTAGCCAAGAGCAAGGAATGTCCTTCCATTTTCTAATATCCTCTTCAATATCTTTTATTAGCATAGCATAATTTTCAGCATATAGGTCTTTTACATTCTTAGTTAGGTTGGTTCCTAAGTATTTCATTTTTTTAAGATGCTATTGTGAAGGGTGCTATTTCCATAATTTCTCTCTCAGTGAGTTTTTTGTTTGTGTACAGAAATGCTATTGATTTTTGAGCATTGACTTTGTAGCCAGTTACACTGCTGAATTTGTTTATTAATTCTAGTAGTATTTTAATGGAAGTTTTTGGATCTTCTATATGGTGTATCATGTCATCTGCAAATAGTGATCATTTAACTTCTTCATTTTATTTCTCTGTCTTGTCTGACAAGACAAGACAAGATTGAGATAGACATCATGTATTTCAAGTTTCTGAAGGATTTTTCTCATGAACATGTGTTGGACTTTATCAAAAGCATTTTATGCATCTATTAAGATGACCATGTGGTTTTTGTTTTTGGCTCTGTTGATGTGGTATATCACATTTTTTTGGTTTGTGTATGTTAAACCATCCCTGCATTCCTGGAATGAACCCCACTTGATCTTGTATAATCTTCTTGATGATTTACTGCATTCTATTTTCCAGTATTTTATTGAGAATATTTGCAACAATGTTCGTTAGTGAGATTGGCTTATAGTTCTCCTTTTTGGTAGGGTCTTTCTCTGGTTTTGGTATCAAAGTAATACTTGCCTCCAGGAATGATTTAGGGAAGATTGCTTCCTTTTCAATTTCATTGAAGAGTTAAAGGAGTATTGGCATCAAATCTTCTCTAAATTACTTGTAGAATTCAGCTATGAATCCATCAAAACCTGGGCTTTTCTTTGTTACTAAGTTTTTAATTACATTTTCAACTTCAATAGCTGATATTGGATTATTCAAAATTGCTATATCTTCTTGGTTAGCTTTGGTAATTCATATATTTCTAGAAATCTCTCCATTTCCTCTGTGATTTTTACTCTTTGTGAGTAGAGATTTTCAAAGTAGGTATTCATGATCTTTTGAATTTCCATGAGATCTGTAGTAATTTCCCCCTTTTATGTCCTTATTGCATGAATTTGGGTTTTTTCTTTCTTTTTCTTTATAATGTTAGCTAGAGGTTTGTCAATTTTGTTTATTCTCTCAGAAAACCAACTTTTGACTCATTAATTCTTCGTATTTTTTTTTAGTTTCAATTGCACTGATTTCTGCTCTAATCTTTACAATTTCCTCTCTTCTATGATCTTTGGGTTTAACTTGGTCTTCTTTTTCTAGAAGCTTGAGATGAAGCATTAGGTTGTTTCTTTGTGCTCACTCTGTTTTCTTGTTTGACAATTTATTGCTATATATTTCCCTCTTAAGACTGCTTTCATTTCATCCCACAGATTACAGTATATTGTTTCCGCATTTTCATTGAATTGTAGGTATTGCTTTATTTCTTCTTTAATTTCATCTGTAGTCCACTGGCTGTTCAAAAGGTTGTTACTTAATTTCCATGTGTTTATGCAGGTTTTGCAATTTCTTTTGCCATTAATTTCTAATTTCAGTGTGCTGTGGTCAGATAGTATGCATGGGATAATTTCAATACCCTTGCATTTACTTAAGAATGTTTTATGGGATAATATATGGTCTAATTTGGAGGAAGCTGAGAAGAATGTGTATTCTGATGTGGTTGGGTAGAACACTGTTAATATCTACTAAGTCCAATTGCTCACAGGTATGATTCAGTTCTATTATTTCTTTGCTGACTTTGTCTAGTTGATCTATCTCTTTGTGACAATGGGCTTTTAAGGTTCCCTGTTATAATTGTCTTCTTGTGTATTTGGTTTTTCATGTCCATTAGTATTTGTTTTATTTAGTTGAGTGCTCCTGTGTTTGGTGCATATATATTTAAAATTGTTAGTTCTTCCTCTTGAATTTTTCCACTAACAAGTATATAGTGACTTTTTAAAAATCTCTTTTAATCATTTTAGGTTTGAAGTTCATGTTGTTTGCAAACAAAATAGCTATCTCTGCTTTTTTCTGGTTACTGTTGCATGGAATACTGTTTTCCATCCTTTGACTTTTAATCTATGAGTTTCCTTTAGGGTTAGATGTGTTTTTTGTATGCAGCATATTTTGTGATCATGTTTCTTGATCTATTCTGTCAACCTGTTTCTTTTGATAGTTGAATTGAGGCCATTTACATTTATGGATATGATTGATATGTACTGATTTGACTTTGCTATGTTATGTTCCAATAGTTTTCTTTCTGCTTTCCTCCCTTATTTAGTTGCTTGTCCTACCTGGTAGTTTCTTTCTTTTCTTGGGACTGTGGTCATTTTTATCTCTGTCTAGTATGTCTTTCAATACTCTTTCTAGGGTTGGTTTGGTGTATATGAATTTCTTTAGTTCATGGAAGTATCTTGTTTCTCCATTAAATTTGAATGAAAGTTTTGCTGGGCACATCAGTGTGGATGAAAGTTGTTTTCTTTCAGTGCTTGAAATATCTCCCTCCAAGCATGTCTTGACTTGAGGGTTTGTGCTGAAAAGCCTGCTGTGGTTCTAATGGGCTTTCCTTGATGGGTGACTTGTGTATTTTCTCTAACAGCTTTTAGTATTCTGTTTTTATGCTGTATGTCTGAGATCTTAATCATTATATGTCTGGGTGTAGATTTATGTTGCTTGTGACTGTTTGGCATTCTACATGCCTCACTTATCTGCATATCAGATTTTTTCACCATGTTTGAGAAATTTTCTGCTATTGCTACTGTGAATATTTTAGTTATATCATTTGCATTGACTCCTGCATCTTCACTGGTGCTTATTAATCTTATATTGTTGCTCTTGGCACCATCTTGAAGCTTCTGGGTTGTCATTTCATGCTTCTTTGTTATTTTTAAAAGTTCTGTCCTTTCATGATCACTAATTGCGATCATATCCTCAAGGTTCGAAATCCTGCCCTCAGCTTCATTTAAGAGGTTTTGCATGCTTTGAATAGAATTTTTTGTTGCTTGGATGTGTCTTTCAGTTTGATTCATGAATTCTGCTTGTTTTCTATATTGTTAGTTCAAGGTTTCAATCAGTTTGCCATGCTCCTGTACTTTTTTCTCTATTTCTTCTTTAGCTGTGCTCAGCAACTCCTTTACTAAGGTTGTTACTTCTCACTTTACATTGGAGAGTACTTCTAATTTGATTTCCTCTATAGCCTCATGGAGTTTTTTTTTCATTTCTCTATTTTTTTAGAGATTTCTGGTGTGTTACTTTTGAAGTCCTCTATTTCAATGTCTCCTGTACTTGCTCCGGATGAACTATATGTTTGAGATTGCATTTTGCTTTTTCATTTTGCCATTTTCCCCTTTTGAGTTAGTGTTTGGTCGTTCAGACCCACTAGTGTCACCTGTTGGTAGTGAGTATCTTGGGGTCCTAGTGTAAGGTTGATGTTTCAGTTGCTGGGTCCCACAATGAATAGGTGGGCCTGTCACCTGACTCCCTGCTGCAGGGCCTGTTGGGGAGTCCTGTATTCTTCCTGGGCTGACAAGCCTAGTAGTATTGATGTAGGTCAACTTTTTTTCCTGCCAATACTATCTTCAGGTTATTATTCCAGGTCATCAAATCTCCCTGTCTATAGTGTTTGTGTTGGCTGAGTCCCTACTGTGTCCCTGTTGTGTGCCTGTGTGTCTCATAAGGCCTTTTGATTTTCTCCAAGTTGGAGGAGTCCTTATTGGCACATTCCTCACCCTGCCTGACCTTTTCTGTGTGCAGAAGGAGTTGCCCACACTCTTTTCAGACTCAAAGGGTCTTACAGTTAGTTGGAGGGAGCTTTACTACTGGCCCTATTTGCCCACTGTACGCCTCTATTTTAAGGGCGTCCTCACCACACTGACTGAAGCCTACTGAGATCTTTTGTTTGGGTGAGGCAGTTACTGAATCTCCCATCAAGCTAGCACAGTTAATCTGCTGTAATCCAAGGTTCTGGGAGAAAAGGTGGGAGCTGAAGATCAACAGCACTATTAGGTCCAGGAATTAGGGAGTGTCCCCGAGGGGCCAGCAGATGTCCTGGTTCCGGGCATCCACTGGGCACAGGCCATGACAGTTTGGCATTCCTCAGTGCTGACTGAAGTCATGATGGAGGTGGGCAGCTGTGTGGACCAAGGTGCGAGGGCAGCACGCATTCCCCAGGGCCAGTGAAAGTGGCACAGGAAGCTCGCAGTGGCGTGGGCCAAGGTCCCAGGGCAGTGTGACATTCCTCAGCGCTAGCTTGCACCTATTAACTTGCACCTATTTCTAGGTTTTGAGCGATGTTTCAAAGCTTCCTCGGTGCACTCGGAGTCACCTGGTCCACTTTTGGCTCCTGGGGCAGACTGCTGGCAACTGCTTGCAACTTGGAGCTCATTGGGTGTGGGCCAGTTGGCCCCGTGGGTACCTCTTGTGCATCTTAGGGTGATTTCAGAAGCAGGGCTTGTCTTACCACCTTGGAGTGGAGTTCTAAGGTTTCCCCATGTGCCAAGATTCAACCCGAGTGCGCAGGTCAGCACCCTGGACTGAATTCTGGGCCCTGCTTGCTGCTTGGAGTTTGCTGGGCTGGCCAAGTTAGGCCCGCAGGTACCTCTCATGAGTCTTAGGGTGATTTCAGTCACAGGGCATTGTCTTACAGCCTGGCAGCAGAGTTGCAAGGTTTTCTCATGTGCCATAATTCAACCTGAGCGTGTAGTCAGGCCCCAGGACTGGATTCTGGGCCTTGCTTGCTGCCTGGAGTTCACTGGGCATGGCCAAATTAGGCCTGTGGGCACCTCTTGTTAGTCTCAG
Organism: Dolichotis patagonum; assembly: GCA_004027295.1. Taxonomy (NCBI): domain Eukaryota; kingdom Metazoa; phylum Chordata; class Mammalia; order Rodentia; family Caviidae; genus Dolichotis; species Dolichotis patagonum. The sequence goes on along the minus strand of PVJX010021332.1, from coordinate 1,613 downwards.
GGTGATTTCAGACACAGGGCATAATCTTACTGCCTAGGAGCAGAGTTCCAAGGTTTCCCCATGTGCTGGGATTCAACCCATGCACATGGTCAGGGCCCAGGACTGGATTCTGGGCCCTGCTTGCTGCTTGGAGTTGTCTGTGAAATTAGGATCTTATATCAACACTCAGTATTTAACAGGTCAGAATTTAAACATGTAGGAGAAAGAGATAGAGTTAGGAACTCAGATAGGGCATGGTTTTTGGATTTAATCTTCACACATCCTCCTACATCAAATCTAGATTAATTAGAAAGCATAATTCAGTGTCAGTGCTATGCAACTCACTGTTATACAATATATAGTTTATGGAATAATGACTCTAGTCATTATTAAGAGAAAAGACTCTACTGGCTTGGTGCTGATCCAAAGCAAGTCAGCTTGTTTTTCTGTATTTTTTGATCTGCAGCTAACTGAATTCAAGGATACAAAACCTTTGGATGTGAAGCGATGGCTGAGTATATAACTTTTAGAGAAAATAAGAGAAAATCTTCAGAATCTACACCTGAGAAAATGGTTCTTAGCTTTGACACCACACATAAAAGCACTTTAGAGAAATTTATAAATGAAAAGTGTCAAGATAAAACCTTTCATTCTGATGATCCTTGAGAAATGAATGGTAAAATAAAAATAGAAACAGAAGGAATATATTTGTGAGGTATATATCTGACAGAAGACCGACATAGAATGTAGACTATAAGGCTTAAATTCAATGGTAAAAATATAAACAAACCAATGAGAAAAATATGCAAAAGACATGAGAAAACATTTCACTAAATACATTGATGGCAAATAAATGGAAATGTATGCAGTATCATTAATCATTATGAAAAATACATGTTGAAACCACAATGAGATGCCATTACACATCATCAGAATGGCAAAAATACAAAATAATGCTAACAGCAGATAATGACGTGAATGCAGAGAAACCAGATTACTTATATAATGTGCATGGAAACATGAAAAAACACAGCATCTGGGAAATGTTTGGCAACTTCTCATACAAATCAATATGCAAGTGCCGTACGAACAAGCAGTTAGACTGCTAGTCATTTATCTAAGAGAAATTAAACTAATTGAACTCAACAACCCACACGTAAGTATGGGATTGTTACAGCTTTACATGAAGTTGCTTCAAACTGGAAACAAGTAAGTGGCCTAACAAATGTGGTATATCCATCCCATGGAATAGTATTCACCTGTGAAAAGGAACCAGCTATGGTACATTAATTGAGTTGAATGAACCTTCAGAGAACTATGCTGAGTTAAAATGCCAGTCTATAAAGTGTAGGGAGCGGCATGATAGCCTCACTGCTGCCGCCCCATCCCACCTTCCTGTGGGCATTTGGTGCGTCTGCCTACATTGCCCATGATCCTCTCTGCCTGGCCGGACATGACTGCGACCTATCCGGTCTCTTCACAACGTCTCTGCCTGATGACATACTTCCTCCCACCGTCACCCATAGTCACTCCCGCCAGAAAGTTGAGCCCGCCCAACTGTTGCTTAGATGCTCCCGCCAAAAGGGTTAGTACCACCCATAGTTGCCTAGTTACCCGACTATGTTACATGATCT
>PVJX010021331.1:0-32039 GCA_004027295.1 Dolichotis patagonum | reverse complement strand
ATGCATGGCTTTATACTATTGTGTTATGTTTGATATTATTGTAATTGAAACTATGCTCAACTATAGCAGAGTAAGAGATATGGTGTTAGATACTGTTGATGTCCAGTTGACTTAATGTAAAGTACTGTGTTGCCTATGTTGTCCTGTTCTGATCTGCTCTGTACTGCCCCCTTTTGTTTTATTCTCTTTTAAATAAGTAAAAAAAACAAAACAAAACAAAAAAAAAACCAAAAAAACAAAAAAACAAAATTGGTCTTAGTCACTTTCTCCCTGCTGAGAAGCAGTACTTGGAACCTGCAATTTAAAGAAGGAGTGGTTTACATTGGCTTGTAGTTTCAGCCCATGACTGTCAAGCTCCAGTGCAAAAATAACATGGTGGAAGGGTCTACTGGAGGAAAACTGTTCATGTCATGATGGCTAGGAAGCAGAGAGTGAATGGAGGAGCTGAGAAGGAGATACCATGTGGCATTGTTCAGAGGACTAGATGAATTGCTTTTTATTGAGTTTGTCTCTGTTCTAAACCTTATTGCTATTAAAGTCTGAAAACATAAAATCAATTTTGCCAATGATTAGAAATGGATAAATAAGATATTTTATTGTGTACTTATAACTATTGACATTAGCAACAGCTATTAGATTAGTAGCTATTAAACATTAGCATAGTGTACATTGTTCCTGATATAGCTATTTGAGAAAAGTATGCATGTAAAGTATCTGATACATACTAGATATTCAAGTAGAGTAGGCATTTGTTATTTTTGCTATAGTAATTCTGTTAGGAAAGATGCCTACGCTAGATTATATATGTAAGACACCCATTGGGTTCAGCTGTCTATGGGGTTTTTGTAAGGGAACATTTAAAAAAGATTGCCATATTTTCGGGCTCAGTAAACACGTGATGACCCCTGCTAATGCTGCAAAGCCATGTCCTCAGATGTTCTGCATAGTGGGAGGCGTTGGATGTGGCTGACTGGAGTGGTGTATGTGTGTACAAGGTAAGGCCTGGAGGTTTTTGATTTTTTGATATTTCTTCCCTTCTCTGCTCCTGCAGATCCTATTTTGGCACAAAGCAGCAGTTTCTTTTTTCTGGTACTGGGGATTGAACCCAGAGCCTTCACTTTGACCTATAGCCCTACCCCTTCTTTTATTTTTTATTTTGAGACAGGTCTTGCTAAGTGTCCCAGGCTGGGCTCTAACTTGTGATCCTTTTCCCTCAGCCTCCCAGTGCACTGTGATTACAGGTGTGCGCCACTGTGCCTGGTTAAAGGAGCAGCCTAAGAGTCCTTTTCCCAGGCAGCTAAGAATGAGGCCACCTAGATGCAGGCAGAGGGTAGGACGGCAGTGGGTCACTTCAGGCTGTCAACTCCCCTAGCTTTCTCACTGATCTATTTTGAAAGTGCAGAGATGGTCACAAAAAGAACTGATGGAGCCATATGGCAAAGAACTGAGGTGTTACCGTTCATATGCTTTGTGACTATTAAACCTTTCTGAGCCTTAATTGTCCAATATGAAAATGGGAGAATAATTCCTACTCTTTGGCTTAAATGTGAAATGCCTCAAAGTACTTTGCTTGGTGCCTGGCCTCTTGGGAGCAAGGGCCCACTGGTATCAGGACGCACAGTGGGCTTTTGACATAGCATCTTTGTGCGTGTCCCCTAACAGTGTAACATGTCTTTCCTTCAGGCTGTCTGCTTAGTAAGAAGCTCTATGCAATCCTAAAAATTTATCAAGGTATTACCCACCTTTGCCTCTACATGATTGTGAAAAGATTTCTTTTTCCTTTTCTATTTCTGTAATGCCATGTATTTTAGAGCTAAAATTTCCCCAGTGGAGGCAGCTATAAAGGAATAAGCTCTGTGTCAGAAAGGCCCAGGCTTAGCTCAGGGAAATGGTCCTTGAGATGCAATCAGTGGGTATTAGCAACACCCATTTCAGCTCAGCGAGGCTGATCCCTGGGAAGAGAGATATTAGGCCTTTCATTCCGGGGACATCAAACCATCTTTTCCTGGATCTTATGATGAAGTCCCTGCTGGGTGGCCTTGAAAGCCTAGAAAGTGTTTAGTCGTGTATTAGTCAGCTTTCCTGTCACTGAGACACAGTACCCAACACCACAATTTAAAGGAGCAGAGGTTGAATTTAGCTCTCAGTTTCAGGGGACTCAGTCCCCTGGCTGGCTCCCAGGCAGGCGCACTACAGCAGAAGCAAAGTTAGTGACAGGTGGGGAGCAGAGCAGGGGAACAGTACCAGTGAGAAGGGCATCAAAATATAGTCCCCAAACTCACACCTCCGTGACCTACCCAGGATACCCAGACACACTCAGAAGTGTGCTTTACCAATCCCAGTCAAATTGACATAGCACACAATGTCACAGACCATGTGTGATGTAATCCAGTGGTCCAAAGCCATTCTCTGGGTCTAGACCAGTAGCTCCAGTCACACCTAATGTCCTGGCTGCAGTGTCAAGGCCATCTCTGGCCAGCTCACTCACTGGGCGGTTATACAGAAGCTCTAGGGCAAAGCTCAGCACTGGCTCTCCGGGGAAACAACCTGGAAGTGAGGGACCAGAGGCTTTTCAGTCTGAGAACAAACCCAAAATTAAGCCTTCTGGGAGATGCTACTGTGGGCGCACAGATTTGAGACCCCTCTTTGCTGCTCTAGTGGGCCAGCCCACGCAACAGGTAGGATGAGGAGGGGACCGGAGAAGAGGCTTTTGTTCACATCCAAGCAGCTTGCACAGGCTTCCCTGGGATGCAGCTGCAGGGGAATCCTGACACCCTGCTGCACACGCCGAAGGTCTGTGGGGGTGTCTGTGAGCAGGCGTGTTGGGGAGGAGTGCCCCTGTCTGGAAGGCTGAGCTGCTTGAGGGCTCTTCTCAGAATTGTCCTCTTCAAGCATGCATTGGGCCTGTGCCCACGGCTGCCTAGTCAGACCGAACCTATAGCCCAAGGAGGAAGATCAACATTCAGTAATTAAGCAAATGAATCAATTATAGACAGTGATCAATACTCTGGAGGAAATGGCACACTGTGATAAAGGGTGACAAGGAGCAATGATTCTGAGTGTTAGAAGACCTTGAAGTGCTATCAGGACAGAAAACTAAGTCAGGGAGAAAGTACTTCAGATGACAGCCCGGTTTCCTCAGTGACATTCTTGAATCTGAAGAGGATGAAAAAATGAACACATAGTCTCTTCTCTAAAAGTAATTAAGTCAGGTGACCACACAGAGACAGGTGGTTTCAAATGAAACTGTGTGCTGAGTGGCAGGCAGGGATAGAGTGGGACGGTGAGCAGAATTCAAGGGGCAGCACGAATCACAGCAGCCTTGACAACATGACAGAAGGGAGAAAGAGCTACTCACTGAAGGCAACGTTTATTATCTCTACCACTAATACGTGGAAAGCATTTGTTAGCTATGGCAAATAAATACAAGGAATTTAGAAGGATATTAGATCCTAAGAAGAACTGCGAGTGTTCCTAGAGGCTTTAATTAGATTACTGAGGGAAGGAAATGGTGCATTCTATGTACCTGACTTTGTACTCATTATATCTATGGTTGTAACAAGCTGGGCAGCCATTTTATGTCCATTTTATGCATGTGGAACTTGAGGCCCGGGATGTTTTGTTTGTTCCCGTCCCACATGGGGTAAGGAGTTGGCTTCGGCTGTGATTTTTCTGTGCACCACATTCTCTGACTGGTGACAAAGATTCCGAGCTTTTGGATGTTCAGTTATTCCCTCCTTATTTTTGTTGGCCTTCCTCTCAGGTCCTGGGCCCAGTGGCATATCCCTAAGAAGCCCTGGGGAAACTCCTTAAGGGCAGAGCCCCCCATCTTGGTCATGGGGCTTTCTTTTTGCCATCTTTGCAACCAGAGTCTTGTGGAAGAGATGAATATAAATCTTTGCCCATCCCTCAGAATTTATGAGGCCAAGTTTCGGCAGGTCATGGGGTTCAGCTGGGCAGGTGTCCCCTCTTTCTCCTCCATCTTGCTGGTTTATCCTGAAGAGAAAGATAACTGGGTCACCTGGGGACCCAGCATTGGAAATGCTATAGTTAGGAATTAACATGGTTGTCTTGGGCATCTTCAGAGTTTCATTTTAAATTTGCTGTTGACATTGTAAAATTGAGAAGCTCTATATAAAAAAATCCAAATTTCTGTCTCCTTTTGGAAAACTAGCAATTCTACCATTATATTACCTTGTATCTGACCCTCTTCTTGCTTATCTTACTTGCTGGTCCCCGTCTGTAGGCCAGAACAAAGCTAAATGACTCAAATACCCAACCTATGTTCTGTGTGTGGGCACCAGCAGGGCCTGGGAACTGATCTGGGCAATTTGAATCAGTATGTCTGGGGGTAGGACCTAGGGCAGCAGTTTTTGAAAATCTTCCCAAGTAGTTCTAATCTGCAGCCAAGCTGAGAATCTCTGCTTGGCAGTCTCCCTTAACAGGAGTTGGGCTTCACAGAAGTCCATGTATCAGACAAATGGGCTTCTGATTCTTGCATGGAAAATTGCAATTTCATTTACCTCCTGCTACCTCTTGGGCATCTCCACTCACCTCATGCTCCCTTGCTCAGCTGTAACTGGGTCTTTGCGAGTTTTATGACTATGTATGTAGAGCTCAGAAGTGTTTTTTTTAAACAGAATTCTGGGTGGCCAGAAAGAGTAGATAAGAAAGAAGCAGAGAGCAATTGTCTTAATTGCTTTTCTTGTCACTGGGACAGAATTCCCAACAACTACAAATTATAGGACAAGAGTCTTATTTCAGCTCACACTTTGTAGTGGTTTTAACCCATAGTCAGCTGGCTCCAAGACATGGCAGAGGGGCATGGCAGGGGAGAAATGGCTCATGGTGTGGTGGTGGAAAGGGAGGGGAGAGGAGCGGGAGAGGCAGAGGGAGAGGGAGAAATAAACCTTCCAGGCCCTGCAGATCCCATTCCTAACAGCAAGTCAGGTCTAAACTCTGATCCACTGATGAGTATCACGTCTCTCATGATCAAATAACCTCCTCAAAGCCCCATCAATGAGTGCATGAGTTATTGGGGGTCATTTGGATCTAAATCATAATAGTGATTTAAAGTTTTCCTTTGAAAGATTTTGTGTATCAAGGCTGTCTTGTTGTGGCAAATCTTAAGGTTCCTAGGAAATGGGTGATGGCATTTAGAAGCTACTTGCTGCTTTAAATGTGCCCTTGCTTTAAAAATAAAACACATAATGAAAATAAAATGATCCTGACAGCTTCCATTGAAGTCTTTTTCATTAGTGAGCAGTGGGAGATTGGTCTCTGTGGGTATCCGATGACCACCATGGGCAAAGCTAAGTTAGAGTCTACTGTAACTTTGCTGCAGGGCACTGGGGAAAGGCCACATCCATCAGCAAGGGCTCTGTCCAGGGCTACCCTGGCCAAGAAAGCACATGGCGGAAAAGGGTATTTGCATCTGGGCGAAAAAGACCATGAATGTTTATCGCGTCAGTTACTCCAGGGCCTCTCCTCCTTAATCAGGCGGTTTTGTGTCAATGCAGGAAGAGACGTCCTTTCTTCCATCAGCAAAGGCCTTGACCGTTCTCTCCTGTCTGCCTGGGGAGATTTTTGATCAGCACCCAGGGGGATCCCCATCCAACAGATAAGGTTTTCATCACAAAGTGGCAGTCGCCTTTCACATGGGAAAAGGCAGCGCTTATACTTAGAGGCTCAGCCTGATATGTTTTCAGCTTCTGATGGAAAACAACTTGGTTTTTTAAAGAGCAATGAGGATCTTGAATGTTAGGGAATATTTAATATAATATCTAAAATTATTTTAGAGTTATTTTCTCTTTCTTTTTTACCCCCTGTTTTTTAATTTTCTATTTTAAAATGATAAAATTGATAGAATAAAAGACAAAGACTGTGAAAAAGAAAAGCACTAGATTTTCTGATGATCTATACCCAATCGTCCCCCTTGTATCAGAAAGTGGATCCAGTTCTGTAAGAGACCACTCCACGAATGTCCCAGCAATGGAGATTGAAGCCAGGGCATGCTGAACGACAGCCCCAGTCCTTTTAACTTTTCTGAGACAGGGTCTCACTAAGCTGTCCAAGGTGGCCTTGACCTTTCCATCCTTCTGCCTCTGTCTGATGAGTAGCCAGGATTACGGGTGTGTGCCACTGCATCCAGCTACATGATCAGTTTTATCACCTACATAACTGTGAATGCAAGGCTTGATGACTAGTTTGGGGGCTTCACAACCTTGCTAGGTGCTCTTGGAAATCCCCTGGGTGTGTGTTCATGAGAATTTAAATGAGAGAATGAAATCTGGGCTCTGGGAAACCAAGCAACCAGCCAGCCGCCCTGGTAAGTGGTTGTGGTCTGGCAAGCCGTGGCCACCCAGGGCAAGAACCAGCAGTGTTTCCTGAGATCTGTGCCATGTTGGAACTTAGGGCTCTGAGAAAATGAACAACCAGCCTGTCGCCCTGGTAAGTGGCTGTGAGTCTACTGGCTTGCGGGCTAAGAATCAAACATGCCACCCCCCCCCATTAGCAAGTGGGAGCCAGAGATATGAGCATCTCTTGGGAGGTTGACCATATGTAACACAGCAAATAAGGTGGATTTCCTTCTACCATTTCTTTGAAGGCAAATATTTTTATCAGCATTTTGCTTTGTCCTGATTAATGGCATTGCTCTATTCAATATTCTGTTTTGATAAGTTCTATAATATTCTGTATTTCCTTTGATTTTGCTATACCTGATTGAAAGAACAACTATTGTGAAGATAAGGAGATATACTTATTAGTACCTATTAGTGTTATCCCGGTAACCTGCTGTGAAGTTTTGTACCAATTTCACGACACTGTCTCAATTGGCTTTATTCCATCCTGTTCTGTTGTATTTTACTACCTTCAAATTAATAAAAAAATTAAAAAAAGAAACATTTAACTTGAAAGGAAATTTATAGACTGAAAATCAAAGGAGAGAAAACAATTGTTCCATACAATAGGAGATCAGAAAACAAGCAAGAGTAACTTGCCTGTCAACCACAGAATGGATAAGAAAGATGTGGTATTTTCATACCATGGAAAGCTACCCAACTATAAAGTAGAATAATCTTGAGGCTATTGTAGGTAAATGGATGCAACTGGAGATCATGTTCATGGGTGAAGCAGTTTGAACTCGTATGGGTGAACCCTAGCATAAAAAACAGATGGAGTTAGAGGGATCAAAAAAGCACAATGCATATTATAAAAGTGATAGGGGAGGAAACACCTGGGAGGAGAAGGTAGTGACACTGTTAATTTCTTACTGTCTTGGCTTAAACTCTTGTATTGTTTTCACAATTTTGTTAGGCTTGGTTTTGTTCTGTCTTGTTTTGTTAGATTTTACTGTGTCTGATGGTATGGGCAGCTATTTTGAGCATAATGGGATCTATTATGGTATTCATGGTTGGTTTCCTATTACCTTGTTTTGAAGTCCTATAATGTTTTCATTCGTTTGCTTAATTGGTTTTATTCTGTTGTGTTTTGTTTGATTTTATTGTGTGTGATAGTATGGACAACTGTTTTGAAGAAAACGAGACTTTATAGAAACCATTGTTCATTTCCTATTATCTGGTGTTGAAGTCCTGTAATGCTTTCATTCTTTTGATTGGTTTTATATTATTTTATATTACTATGTTTGATATTGTTGTGTGTGAAGATATGGACAACTATTTTGAAGAAAACAAGAGACTAAATTATGGTAGTTACTGTTGATTTCCTGTTGTCTTGCTTTGAGGTCCTGTGTTGCTTGCATTGTTGTATTCTGATTTGCTTGGTTTTGTTTTATTCTCTTTAAAATAAAAAAAGATTAAAAAAAATCTGTGCAAAACTGAAAATTTCATGACTTAACAGTACTGGCTTACTTGTGTTTTCGGGGGGGGATATTGAAGAAACTTGGCCTTTGTAGGGCAAAGTATGCTCCCTGGGACCTCACTAAATAATGCTAAGATCCCTTAAGCAGTTGTGCTCAACCAGGGGGTTACATCACTTGGGGCAACTTTCCAAAGTATTCAAAAATTATTAAAACATGTTTTGTGCAGGTCCAAGTCTTCCAAAACAAAATCCATTAGCCTGCATAACAAATTTGCATTAACAAAAGAAAGATCTGGAGGGAACAGCAGTCCTTGAGGTGAACTTTCCTTCAGAGATTCTGGTACCCGAATTTGGGGAGTGGGCTATAAATATATGTACTTTTCTGCACGAAGATTTCCACTGAGTGATGTTTCCATCTGAGGCTGGGAACCTGTCCTCATCACTTCCTTGTTCCTGAGACGTAATACCTGACAGCCGTAATTTACAGGAGGAGCGGTTGGCTTTGGCTAATGGTTTCAGAAGTTTCAGTCCTTGGTTTGCAGGCCCAAATACAGAGATGGCGTGGTGGAACAGCCTGCTGTGGAGGAAAGCTGCTTATATACCATGGTGGCCGTAAAGCAGAGAGAGAAGGAAGGAGAAAGGGAGCGATATATACCCTTCCAGGTCACACCCCATAGGGAACCCTTTTGTCCAGACCCTGCCTCCTAATGCACACTTAGCTATGGACTGATGGGTGGACTAACCCACTGAGAAGTATAGCAGCGCTATGATCCAATCACCTTTCCCAAACCCCACCTCGGAACACACCCTAGTTCTAACCACTGTGGAATTCCTGCTCTAAGATTAAAGAGTCTTTCTATCTGGCCTCACGTTGGATGCACAGTATACCAGAGATGTATGCTGTTGAAGAATGCCACCTGACAAGTTTAGGTTGAAGAGAGAGGAGTAGTGACGTTAGCATTCCTCTGTGATGCCAAGGATGCCCTGAAGAGAGAAGCCTTGCTGTGCAAGGCCCTTGCAGTTACCTTTTCCTTCTCTGCTCCAACAAAGACTTCTACCCATCGAAGCCTAGAATGTATCATGACCTACCTTCTTTGTTTCCCCAGTCTAAAGAGCTTGTCTTCTCTGCACTTTTAATTCACTCACTGTCTGGATGATTTATTTAACAATTCAATTAGTGATTGATGACCTAGCCTCTGCTTCAGTTGAAATGCAATTTGTCTTGTATTGGTATTTAATTTTTCACTTATCTCTGTCCAGTGGAAATAGCAGTGATCTGAATTTTAGTTCTGGATTTATTTTTAAATGTGTACCCTAGGCAAGGTATTTAACCTTTCTGGGCTTCAAAGCTGAGGTTATAAAATTTCACAATTTTCTTTCTTACCTCACCACTCAAGCTTAGTTTCTCACATGATTCTCATTGATTTTATTTTATACTTTTGACAGAGTCATTGTGCTAGGCAGTTTCTAACATGGTTCTAATGATTCCTGTCTCCTGGTATTCATATGCTTGCATATCCCCTACTCTTTACTGTAGGCTGGAATATATCCCAGTCCATCCCAGTGAGTGGAATATGTCTAAGTGATGGATATCACTCCTGAGATAGGTTAGAGGAGACTGCGACTTCTGTTTTGCTAATATTCTTTCCAGTCTCTTACTTGCTTGCTCCAGTGGAGAAAGCCCCTGGAGAGGGATGAGTGACCACTGGTTAAAATCAGTAAGTCTCGGAGGCTTCCGTACAGTAGCCTGGGGGACCTGCCTTATCATGGAAATGGACATTGCCCCAATTTGACCTTGAAGTGACTGCAGAGGGCTCAGCCCTCTGGGGTTGCTGTCTTGTGAAGAGAGCCTGGGCTGAAGCCGTCATTGTAGCCTTTGACCTATTCTAAAGCAGAGGGTCTAGCGGAACTCTCCCTGGATCCCTGACTCACAGAAATGGTGAGATACTAAATGGGTGTTGTTTTAAACTACTGTTTTTAAAATTATTTTTATATACAGTAGAAAGCTAATACTGTCCATGAGACGGTAGATGTGAAGATATCTACCTGTATCAGCCAGATTAGACTAAGTTGCTCTGCAGTATCAAGTTACCCTGGAAGCTCAGTAGCTTACACCCACAAAAGTTTTTCCTTATAGGTTCATACACTGAAAACTGATGGTAACTGCTAGTGAGGGTTGTGATTGCTGCATTAGACATTTCCCCTCCAGAACCCAGGCTAACAGCACTGCCTCTATCTGGACCATTGCAAATCATGCCGGAAGAGGAAAAAGAGCCAGGCAAAGTACACATGACTTTTAACACTTCCCCATGGAAAGGACTCACCATAACTTTACTTGTGTTTTAGTGGCCAAAGTTAGTCACATGGTCCCATTTGTTTAACAAGACTCCCAAAATACAATCTTCCTCTGGGCAGGGGCACTAAATACCTGTGAACGTAACACAATATACATTGGGTCAGGAGGGAGATAGCCATGGACACCATGAAATACAGGAAAGAGAAGGAATGGCTCAACTGCTTGGATGAATGGATTTAAAAGTCTCACAGCCTGTCTAGGAGATATGATTGAAGTTTTCTCTCCTAGGGAAGAGTGGAAACTTAAGAAAGCATGAGGCAGAAAGAGAAACGGAAGGTTTTAACTATCCACATAATCTTCATTGTCACCTCGCTCAATCTCCCCTCACTGAAAAGTGAATTCTTCCTTGCAAATGCAGGCTTCAAGACATGTTCCCTGGTTGGATTGCCTTCCCTAAGCTCTTTCAGTTTCTTCTGTGTAGAAATATAAGCACCTCCCTTGTCTCTAAGTCATGTTCATAAAGTTCAATGGGGTTTTCAAACCTCTGTCTTGCAGCAGTCAGTTAGGAAGAGAGGAACAATTGCTACACGCACTTGGGCAAGCCTGCCAGTCTCAGGGCCCCATCTCTCAAAGTCCTGCTCTCATCTCACCTTCCTGAGTAATAAGCGCAGTCCCCATAAGCTTTCTGCAAATGTTGGAGGAGCTCAGAGTATGGTCACGAGCCCGTCTATCTCAGAGGCCATGCCAGGCTGGTGTTAGACAGGCAGCTTGGTGGGAAGTCAGAGATATAAATGCTGCACAGCCAGCTTGCGGGGTGGAAGGCAGGACCCTGACTTAGCTGTAGGCCAAGTCAACATGATAGATCCACTGTTAATACTAAAACCATATTAAACCTCTTCTGACGCATAGCAGATAAATGCCAGTGCCCGAGAGCCCCTAAAACACCAAGGAGAGACTAACAGATACTTCCTCTATAAAATAAATCTCTGCCCGCAGGCCTTACATGATCTTTGGATCATTCCAGATGGTATTCTGTTTCTCCTGAGGTTATAGTTTATGTCAAAAGAAATAGACTTCATTTGGATAAGTTCTAAAGGAAATATAAAAGAATCTCAGAATTACGGTTTTAAAAGTGACCTCAGATGCCACCATAGTTAAAACCCCTGGCCTGTGCTGGAATCTCCCTTCCATGTCTACTATCTAGGCCATCAGAGTACTCTAGGACTAGGTGATCAGGGACAGGTTTTACATTTTTCAGGTTCTTTCGGATGTGGACCCACTGTTTTCTTTCCACATCGTGCCATAAAGGATGTGGGGTGGGGGAGAAGCAAAGCAGCAGTCGATGTCTGTGGCGAAACTGGGGAGATATCACTTCTTCCTAGTGACACAGCAAGTTTTGCATTTGGCAAAAATTTTCCATGTTGCAACTGAAATGCATTTCTAAAAAAAATTATCAGGTAAATTTAAGAGAAGTCATTGTTTGTACTTCAAAAACCCTACTTCTGAAAATGGCCAGCCGTTAAAACAATTTTACCCCCTTCTGACTCATTGAGAATGATTATGGTGTTCCTAGATAATAAATTGGCAGTGCCTCTGAGCTGTTTGGTGAACCTGTTCTCTAACAGAATGTGTACTTCAGAGTGGCCATCTAGCTAGGGTCTAGGTTGCCCTTCCTTTCACAGCAGGGGACTCTATGACTCTATGACACATCTGTGTGTCAGCCACTGCACCAAACACGGGGAATCAAGGGGAATTTGAGACATTCTCTGCCCTCAAGAGTCTGCTCACCTAACAAGGGACTTAAATGTTCCATAGTACGATATTATAAGCAGAATGATCAAAATAGGTGGTGAATGTATGAATTAACATTTTTACAATAAGACACATTGCCACTAATCTACATGAAAATACTCACCCTTGTTTTGAACACACATATCCCATCACTTTTCCCACATTATAAAGAAGCTCTGGAACTCCTCTTTCCTGAGTCTGTGATCAAGTCTGGAGATTCTAAAAAAGAACAAAGCCCAAAAACCAACTAAACAAAAAACCTTCTGAAATTAGCAATTCCATTTGACCCAGCTTTTCCCCTTCTAGTATCTTCCCCAGAAGAATTAAATTCCTCATACTGTAATGATAAATAGATACCCATGTTTATAGCAGCACAGTTCATAATAGCTAAGTCTTGGCAGTGGTCTATATATCTATCAATAGGTGAATAGGTAAGGAAAATGTGGTATTTACATACAATGGAGTACAGTACAGCCTATGATAAAGAAGGATAAACTTGAGTCATTTGTAGGAACATGAATGCACCTTGAGACCATAATGTTAAGTGAAATAAATCAGACACAGAGGCATAAATATTGCATAGTTTCTCTGATATGAGAAACCCAAAGTCCAGAGAGCAAAATAAAACATTGATAATAGGAAGTAGGGTGACAGATTTTGCTCAAAGGGTGAGGGGATCAAGAGATGGAAGGAGGAGAGAGGAAGGAATGGAGACAAAGAAAGGAAGCAGGTTGTATTATGTACGTGTACCAACTCCACACAAGCAGTGTAAACATTATACAAACATGGACCAAAGAAGAAGGAGAAGAAAAAAGAGGAGGAGCAGAAGGAGGAGGAGGAGGAGGAGGAGGAAGGGGATCAAGAGATGGATGGAAGCAGAAGGAGGGGCAAAGGATGAAAAAAGAATGAATATGTGTTCTGTCCATGAACTAGCTCTCCACAAGGGATGTAGACATTATGTACTGCAAACATGTACTGATAAAAAGTTAATTTTTTTTTTGGCTTTTTGAAACAAAGTTTCAGTATGTAGCTTGGGCTGGCCTTGAACTCACTGTGTCGTCCAGGCTGGCCTCAAACTCATAGAAATCCTCCTGTCTCAGCCTCCTGAGTGCTGGGATTACAGTTGTGCACCACCATGCCTGGATAAAATTTAATTTTTTAATGAAAAATTTTACAACATTCAGTGAATGCTGCTGCTAAGTGCCATCTAGTACTAAAATATCACAGTTTGTGCTCACCTGCACTATTCACTGCCTCTGTGTTAGATGACTGGCTTTTCTCCAAAGCCAAAATGGCCATGAAAGGTAAATGTTGTGAAGTGATTCAGGACATTGGGACAGCCAAAAAAGTGCAACTAAACACATACAAAGAGGACTTCCAGGACTGTTTCACAGTGACAAGAATAATGGGATAAGTGTTTTTGAAGTGAGGGGAAGTGTGTTGGAGACTGGGCTATGGAAGGGTTAAATTGCTGACCAGGAAGGGCCTTCTAGCTGTGTTAGAAAAGCTCATATTCACAGTGCTCTGAAGTCAAGAGGACACCACAGCTGAGGTAGCTGAGGACATGGGCTGCTGACCTTCCCTATCCCAGAGCAAGAAAGCTGCCAACCCTAGAGATCAAATAGTTCTCTTACATGGCAAAATTTACTGCTTGGAGAAGTCTTTGAACTGACTTCTCAAGGTCTTGCTCAGTTCCCACTTTGCCTCAGTATCCCTTTCCTTTGTTTGAAAGCCAAATAAATATGAGCATCTTGAGAAGCTCTTGTCCTTACTTCCAGAGAGTCTCTACTCCCAGAGAGCTTTGACCTTCCTGGACTCCCCCAAAACCATACCACTTTCTCTTTTTAGTTAAGCTTTCACTGTAACTTGTTTTAGGAGACTGGAGGCTAAGCCAAGGCCCTGACAGAAGTGTTTGAGGAGGTCAGTGTTTTTCATTGTATTAAAAATTTAAATTTAAAATGCACTATCATTTTTGACCAAATACACAAAGTGTGTGTGTGTGTGTGTGTCTGCACTCAAGTCTCTGTTGGGTCTAAATTTAGGATTCTCTAATGCCATTCCAACTTTGTTTTGTTTCACTGTTCTTTTCAGTCTTCTTTCCATTACTCTTCTGGACCTGTCATATTTCGTGTACCTTGCTCTTGTAGCAGAGAGAGGGCACTGTTTGGTCCCCCAGGTGTCCTTTCTCAATGACCTCATTTGGCTGCCTATTTGCTCTCAGGGTTCCAGAGTGGGGTGTTTGTCATTGTTGAAATTCTACGCACTGCTAAGACTAATAAGCTCATCCAAAGCTATTTTTAAGAACATATTCTTTACTAGAGGGAGTTAGTCTCTGACTTCTCAGGGCTCTCTTTCTTTATTAGGATTCTTTCCTCACTGAGTTGTAATAGGTATTGGTGGGTGATGCCAGAGCCAAAAATCCTCAAGGATAAAAGCTGATCTGGATCATTGCAAGAGTCCCCATAACACTTAGCATACTGGACCCAGAATTTCACAGAGTGAGTCTCAGAATGGAAAGCCTTTTAATCAAAAAATGAGTGAGAAGCTTTCTGTAATTTCTCCTCCTTTGCTTCTTCAACAGGTTATGTGTAAAGCACCTGTTATTTCCTACTACATCTCCAACACCTCTCAATTTAGTTCCAACTCCAACCTTTCTTTACCTGCAGATTAGTTTCCCAGATAGTGATAAAGATACTTAGTTAGAACAGCAAAGCGCAGGTACTTTGGAAAGACCATCAATACTGAGTGTCAGTATACAGAAGATGAATGTCAATGGTAATACATCTCTCTTCTAGAAGCAGGGAAAGTGGAAAGCAGGAAATGTAGAAATGAAACAAACCACCTAAAAGCTCCCAAATGAGTACCAAAGAAAAGTTTAGGAGACTGGAGGCTAAGCCAAGTCCCTGATAGAAGTTTTGAGGGATCAGTGTTTTTTTATTGTATTAAAATTTTAAATTTAAAATGCACTATAGTTTTAAATTTAAAATACACTATAGAAAATAGTATGATGTTTAACTTGGAGAAACGTTCAGTTAACACAATGGAAGAGAAACAGTTTTAAATACAAATATTTAAGAAGTCATTGAAGCTGAGGAAGTTTTTTGTTTTATTTATTTATTTATTGATTTATTTTAAAGAGGGTAAAACAAAGCATAACAAAACATAACAAGGCAGATCAGAAGAAAACAATGTAAGTGACACAGATTTCAAAGCAAGACAACAGGAGATTAATAGTTGCTACCATAATGTCTCTTGTTTTCTTCTAAATAGTTGTCTATATCTTCACACACAATGAATTCATACAAAACAAAATAGTATAAAACTGATCAGAACACAATAATGAAGGCACTACAGGCCTTCAAACAATAGGAAAATCAACAATGGCTACCGTAATGTCTCTTGTTCTCTTCAAAATAGCTGTGTATACCTTCATGTATGTTGAAATTAAATAATACAAAACAGACTAAAACTACTCTAAAGAAAGAACAAATGCATTATTGGATTTCACAGCATGATGATAGGGATTCAGCTATTGCTGATAGTAGGAAATTTCCTATCATCATGCTGTCTCCTTTTCTTCAAAATAACTGTTCAAATCATCATGCATAATATAATGCGTGTCTCCTTTTCTTCAAAATAGCTGTTCATATCATCACACATAATATAATCGATTCTTGTAAACTGTTTAGGAGGAGTTCTAGGCATGTATAAGCCTCTACATGTACACCTATCCTTTCTGCGTTAGAGGGAAAAACAAAATAAAAACGAATTACAGAAAAACAAGCAACAAAAAAGACAAATAAATAACAATGAAGTGGAGGAAGTTTTGCTGTTGGACAAAATTTAGATGGAAGGGTTGGATGAAGAGAGGGTTAATGGACAACAAAGTAGTCTGAAATTTGAGAAATATGACAAACTAAAAAGGCAAGGGTTATCCATGGCTGTATAGGGAAAGATTACTTAAAATTGAAGGAGATATGGGAAAAAGAAATCCGAGAGCTTAGCAAAAATAATATTGAGATCTCATTCTTCCAAGACCTTTTCATTGTTAATATTTTAAGGCTTTAGTAACACTGTTTGCATTTAGTAACACTGACTAGTCCCCCTATATTAAGGGGCTTTTGTACTCAAACCAAAGTCTTCTTTCTTGCTAACTCACAAATTAATAGGTGGATTTTTTGGTCTTTTTGAGACAGGGCCTCACTATGCAGTTCAGGCTGGCCTTGAGCTCACTTTGTAGCCCAGACTGGTCTCAAACTTGCAACGATCCTCCTGCCTCAGCCTCCTGAGTGCTGGGATTACAGGCATGTGCTGCCACACTTGGTAATAAATAGGTTTTAAAAGTCCATGATAAGTTTCTCCAACCTTTTAGAATTTTCTTCTCAGATAGCAGTATGATACAAGTAAATCTCACTGGCACTACTTTCTTTGGTCTCTGCTGATGAGATTTTTCTACTTGAGTTATTTCAAAGAGTAGAAATGGAGGCTTACTGTATTGGGAGGGCAGTTAGATGAGGTTCTAGCAGTAAATCTTGATAGGCATGCTGGTTGTTGCTTCTCTTTTGAGACGTGACCTCTTTTTCTTTCCAGATCTGGAGTGAAAAGTAGAGGTGGAATCCAGTTATGACTTTTACTTACAGGTTAGGGGCACCAGAAGTGGGCTTTTCCCTTGATGGAGTCTTTACAAAGTAGCAAGTGTATATATAAATTCTCCTGACAGGCTTAGCACAGACCTCTCATACTTTTTTTCCTTCTACATGAATTTTCTCTGGGAAGCAAGTGCCTAGTCTTTGTTGTCCCATGCATCCTTAAGGCAGTTTATAAAGTCATTCTGCTCAAGATGAAAAAAATCATTGTAATACATAAATAATCAACATACTCTTGACTCCAAGAGTCCTTTCTTTAGCTCCTCAACTAAGTGTGGCATACTCCTTACATGACGATGGTAACGTTTTGGTACAAAAGGAAAACTGTGACTCGTGTGGGAATAAAATTGGAAAGAAAACATCTTATTGAAAGTATCCACATTAATATGAAATGAAGGGCTAAAATCTTATTTGGAAGTTTTTTTGAAGTGTAAAACACTTTTAAGATCACCAAACCAGGTGTGGTAGTACATACTTATAATTCCAGCATTTGGGAGGCTGAGGCAGGAAGATTACTGTGAGTTCGAGGTCAGCCTGGGCTACAAAGTCAGTTGAAGTCCAGCCTGAACTGCATAGCGAGACCTTATCTCAAAAAGACCAAAAAAAAAATTATCAGAGATAGTTTTACATGTGTCCATGCAAGGCAACCCCCAGGCTGCCGGCCATTGCTAGTCAGTGGCCTGTTAGGAACTGGGGTGTCCAGCAGGAGGTGAGCAGTAGGGGAATGAAGCTTCATTTTTTTTTTTGAACGGCACTCCTCATTGCTTCCATCACCACCTGAGCTCCACGTCTGTCAGATCAGTGGTGGTGTCAGACTCTCATAGGAGCAAAAACCCGACCTTGAACTGCACCTGTGAGCGATCAAGACTGCATTCTCTTTGTAAGAATCTAATCCAAGCCCTGACCCCCTATTCCCCACCATGTCCTTAGAAAATTGTCTTCTATGAAATGCGTCCCCTGGCCAAAAAAGTTGTAGACAATTGATGCAAGCTTTAAATGGTAAAATGTGCCATCATGGATGTTGTGTTGTGCAGAATCTAAAGGTATATATGAAAGGCGGAGCTGCGATGGTGTTAGATACATTTGCAACTTGGATTTACTCCAAAGCAAAATATTTTGATGTCATTAATACGTGTGGTATTTATCAGAAGAGATGCTACTTCTTGAATTGCTTCCCAGTGTGCATTTGGAAACAAATACTTGATAATTGAAGGAGTTAGGCATCTCAATGGCCCACATTATCCACTAAGCAATTAATTTGTGAGAGAGTAAATTGGTGGATACTTTAGGCTGAATAGCCATGGACATTTAAACTGAGATTTAAATTAGAAGCAGCAACAAATCATTTATAGGTGCAGGGAGACATTTACAGGTAAGATATGTGCCAAGGCACCAAAGCAGGAATGAAAGCCAGACATGGTGGTGCGTGCCTATAATTCCAGCACTCCGGGAAGCTGAGGCAGCAAGACCCCAAGTTCAAGCTCATTCTGAGCAATTTAGTAACTTAACAAATGAAAAATAAAGATGGGCTAGCAACCTAGCTCAGTGCGAAGACCCTGGGTTCAATCCCCAGTACTGGGACAAAACAAGAAGAAGAATTAGCTCTGCCTGTTAGAGAACCAAATAAAGGTCAGTGAGGCTGGAGTGAAGGGGTTTGCAACACAGTAACAGAACCTGAAAGGGGGCAGGGGATCAGTGTGAGGGACTTAGATTTTGCATGTAGTAAGATGAGAGACCATTAATAAAAGTTACAGGGAAAACACTCTGGCAGGCAGAGGAGATAGGATGGAGATTAAGGGGTAGAAAGCAAATAGGCTGAGGCAGTTGATGAGAAGAGGTGTGTAGTGATAGGGAGGCTAAACAATGGGTGAAGTCAGGAGCAGTTAAGGGAGAGCAATGATGAGGAAGGAAGAAGTCAGCAGTCAAGCAGGTGGGGTGGGTCTCTAGGTCTAAGTGGGCAAACAGTGCTTCTACAGGAAGCTTCATTTACATGCAGACTGTAAGGACTCGAACCTTTCTAAAGACACAGTGTCAGCAGGGTGTGGTGGCTCATGCATGGAGTCTCAATACTTGGAAGGCTGAGGCAGGAAGATCGCCATGAGGTCGAGGCCAGCCTGGGCTACGTAGTGAGTTCAAGTCTAGCCTGAACTCCACAGGGAAACCTTGTCTCAAAAACAAAACAAAACAACACAAAATGCAAAACAAAAACACAATGTCTTCACCAGTCGCTGAGGTCCTGGATCACTACTGGCTTCTGATCTCTTGAGATATTTTCATAATCAAGGAGCTGTATTTTTTCCCTTTTGTTTTCTTTTCTGGGCAGGCTTCTTGGGTACCAGAGGTGGTGAGTAAAGTGGATATGTGGATGGTTAAATTTGCCCTGAGATACTGTTCACAGGACCTGGGGAGCCTCAAAGTTCAAAGGGGGAGAATTAGGAGAATTAGTATTTATTATGTTAGGGGCCATGGATTTCACATACCCAATCTCTCACTTCACTCTCTTAGTAATAATACCTTGTAGCGTACCTCTATCAACTCACAGTTTTAGAAAATAAAAAGCAAAGTCTCCAAGAGGTTCTGTATTTTGTTCTGAGTCACAGAGACTGTACGTGGTGAAGCCAGGCCAGGAACCAGCGTCAGATTCTCTGCATTGAATTGGGCTTAATCTGTTCTATATCTAAGTCTATGCCATCTATATCTATGTATCTATATCTATCATCTTTCCTTTATTACCAGACAGGTTCCACCAAAGAACCCATGTGGGGGCAGGGTTGATTTCCCTTTCTGGGCTGTGCTATTTCGGCCTCCCGTGCCCCAAGGTACCTAGTGCAGGGTACTCTGCCTGCAGGCAGGATTCCCTTCCTCTTGCTGCTCTTAGGGCTGGGTGAGGGTGGCGAGGCAGATAGAGCTGTGCTGCACGGCGATGGGAAACAGAGACTGTGCTGGCTGGGCATTGCCCCGAAGGCATTTTCCGCGTCCCAGGCCCCTTCCGCTCCGCAGACCTCACCCCTCGCCCCACAGCGTCAGCTCAGGCCCTGTGGGGGCGTCCCTGGCCGCGGGCTGACAGCACCGGGGCGCGGGGTCTCGTCTCCGCTCTCGCCCATCTGTGCGCGCAGCCTGGTTCCCGGGCGCCTGGAGCCCGGCGGGCATTGACGTCAAGCGGTGGCGGCGGAGCGCTGCCTACCGACGGCTGACCCGGGCCCTCCTCCGCACCCCCTTCCTTCCTCGCCCCCTCCCTCTTCCCGCGCACCAGGGCTCCGGCTCGCTATAAAAGGCGGGAGAGCAGGGTGCCCCGGCAGCGCCGCATTTCAGCACCATGGAGAGCGCCCGCCTCCGGCTGCTGCCCCTCCTGGGCGCCGCGGTGTTCCTGATGCTACCTCTGCTGGGCGCCCGCGCGCAGGAGGACGCCGAGCTCCAGCCCCGAGCCCTGGACATCTACTCGGCCGTGGAGGATGCTTCCCACGAGAAGGAGCTGGTCGGTATTCCCCTCACCCCAGAACCCCTCGGGCTGCCACGCGGTCCCTTGCTTGCACGAGTCCCTTCTTCCCAGCCCCATTCCCGGGGTCACAGCACGGGGAGCTGGGCGCAGAGCCCGCTGCCATCGGAAGACAGACTGGAGCCCGGGCTCCGGGCTGTCTGTACAGCTTCTCAGCAACGCCAGCCTCGGTGGCCCAGGGATCCGAGGTCAGGACCAGGGACAGTGTTCGCTAAACTGCCCCCACCCCCACCCCCGGTCCCACAGCAAGGTCTGTGGGTCTCGGGCTCCTAACTAGGGCTGGAAGTGAGCACCTGGGTTGGGCTCGCAGCCAAGGCGGCAACTTCGGGTCCCGGGTTCGTTCCGGGTTCCGGGGCGGTGTATTGCAGATTGAAGCGCTGCAGGAAGTCTTGAAGAAGCTGAAGAGTAAACGCATTCCAATCTATGAGAAGAAGTATGGCCAAGTCCCCATGGTAAGACTTCGCGGTGTCACTCTTTTCCCATGTTAAGAGAAAATGTACTCCTTGAATCAGATACACGACCTTTACCAGGGACGGGGCCGAGCAACACAGGTTATAGGTTTGCATTGTTTTATTGGGTCCCTTTGCTTTCAGGGCCTGCTCTTGTCTCTTGGTCTTTCAGGGCAGAGGACAGGCTATGTTGGAAGATTCAACAGCTGTGCCAGGAACGAGTTCTATAATCTGTGCAGGAAGGAATTATTTCCAGAGCACGAGCTTTTGGTTTCATCTTAGGAGGAATCCTCCAAGCTGGAAGAGCCCTGAAATCTACTCAGTTCTTGCTCCTCGTATTCCTTCCAGAGCACAGCCAGATTTAAAACAACAACAACAAAACCTAAGTTCTAGGGTCAAAAATTCATGGCTGGCTCACTTTTCTTGAATAGTGCTGGGTAAAGGGCAACACACACACACACACACACACGCATGCACACACGCACGCACACATACACTTCTACCTTCTTGAGATGACATGAGGAAGTGAGGAAAACAGGAACAAAGACTGAGAGAAGATATAGGCATATTGTTTATTTCAAGGTCTACTTGAAAAATTTCCCTTTAGATAAGCAAGGAAAGAAGACAGGAAATACGATCCCTCAGACAGGTGGAAGAAAGTACTGTAGCGAGAGACCACTTATTTACATTTCTTTGTAAAAATAGCTTCTCACAGAAACTGTGAGCACAGGTTTTCTGTCTTTCAAACCTGACTATCTGCAGATCAGACCTCTGCTGATGGTGTGGGGTCTAATTGTTCCTCTTGAGAGGCAGAGAGTGGTTGGCGGGGAGACCTTGAGTCCCACATGCACTTGCCTCTTGGGACTCCAATGACCACACGCTGTGTTGTTTGCAGTGTGATGCTGGAGAACAATGCGCAGTGCGGAAAGGAGCCAGGATTGGGAAGCTGTGTGACTGTCCCCGCGGAACCTCCTGCAATTCCTTCCTCCTGAAGTGCTTATGAGGGGCTCCCATCCTCCTGTATATTCCTCATTTCCCCTGCTTAACTGAGAGGGTCACACATTCATCACGGAGTTTGGCTTTAGCAACAAATAAAGTTTGCATTTTCCTCTGAGGGTGAAGGGGCTCTTTCTCTGCTGTTTCAAAAATAAAAAGAACACATCTGATGTTACTGTGTGAAGGGTAATGCCATGTTGGGGTTGATAGGTGTGCAAAGTATTCTTTTCTTGTTTTATTTGTCTGATGAACTCTTGTGTATCTTTGTGTAAAGAAGAGGAAATTTGCTTTGAAAATTGTATTTTTGTATGTGGCATGACAGAGTGAAAATTAGATCTAGTTGAACTTGGTAGATGACATCACAACCTGGAAAATTATCACCCTAAGCAACACGAATTGAAGCATGTACAAATTATACATAATAAAGTGTTTTTAATAATTGCTCATCAGGCATTGTCGTTTCTACTTAAGAAATTTAGGCAGGAAAGAGGAGATTAATCATGCGGTTGTTTTCAAAGAGAAATATTTCAAAAATAGCAGTCTACTGGGAGAACAGCACCTTAGCTCCAAAGAGTCTTGATCATTAATTAGGAGTCTGCCACACTAGCTTCTGTGTACTACATTTTTCTTTGATTGTAGCAGTGTGAGCTCTGTGTGTATGTGTATGTGTGATGGAGATGTTGGACTTGAGGTGATACTATTTCATTTATTCAAAACTTTAGCTAGACTTCTTAATTTTAACAGTAAGGCTTGTCAGTATAAAATATCAACTCTGTTTTAAAGGAAATAGATGGGTTATTTGGAACCAGATATGAGTGATCATGGCCTGGATATATGGATTTAAATTACCTTGAATGAAATGCTTTGACATGGAAGAGAGTTGGTAAATTTTTATGGCTAGAGACCAAAGAAAGTCTTCAGTCAACATCCAACAAATAGATTGGTAAAACATCGGTAAGCAAACTGTAGCAAAGTGGGGAAATCTTATGTATAAGTGTCAGATGGTACAGCATTCTCAGCTTTACAGTTGGTAGAAGCTAAGAGATCTGCCAAGCTTAATAGAGGTTACCAAATAGTCATGCAAATTTAAAAATACAAGAGTTAAAAATACATGCCTAATTGTTATACATGAGAAAACACATGACTTTTTCTCAAGAGCCTAAGATAGTCCAGACAATTTGGCTTTAGACATGCAACATTTCACCTTTCCACAACTCTTCTGGTGTCCTTTTCAACCCAGATGAAGCAGCCTGTCAGGTCTTTAACATAGATGCAGCTTCTCCCCTGAGAACCGCAGCATCACAGGCCAATAAAAGATAAATTGTTTCACACTTTCACACTAGACACAGTTTGAAAAAGGAGGACTTTATTTTGACAATTTCTCTATTAGAAAGTTTTTAATAGACTCTTTGAAGTTTGTTTGTCCAAAGAAAGGAAAATCATTATATTAGGTCCTTTAAGACCAGGGACCATTCATTTCCACCAGTAAAATATACATCCTTGGAAAAATTCTCTGTTCAAGAAAAAGTTGTTCAAGTAACACTTTAGATACAAGGTATGTGTGGCCAGTTGACTCACTGATAACAGAAATTAACCCTGATGATAGGTTTGCAGGCAAAACCTTAATTGAGGAAGGACAGAAACCAGACAAGAGGCTTCAGTTTGAGAAGGAGAATAGCGGAAGGGGATGAAGGTCTGCTGGACAAGATCAGACTGGCCCCTTAACAGAAGAAAGGGACTAGCTTCTGTGGTTTTTTGGGGTGGGCTAGGCTGGTAACTTCTACCGGGTCCCTGGGTTCATGTTTAAGGGGGTTTCCTCCCTCTCAATGCTCCCATTCTAGTCCTTGGAGATGCTGAGAAGAACCCCTGGGCCTTCCAGTAGAAAGCTGGGAATACCAGGAGGGCATATGCCAGGGAGGACAGGAAAAAGAGCTGTCTCCACCCTTAGAGGGAGGAGGTAATGGATTAAGCCTGAGAAGATGAGTTTCTTGCCCCATGAGGGTGCAAGTCTTATCTCAGTCTTGAGAGGAACAAATAAAAATTAGTGGTGGAAAAATTCAACTCAAGAATGAAAAAATTAAATGCTGTTTAGTAATTTTGAAGTGTTTCTGAGTGCTTACTCATAGTTATATTTCCAAGGGTTTAGACCAGACTAAGTAACATTAAGAAGCAGTATCATAAGAGAAAGGCACGCTAACAGTTTCCTAACCCAATTCCAAGAGGTACTTGAATAATAGTAGAACTCAAAAATGAAATCCCTCCATGGATTCATGGGGAGACAGAAAGTGCTGGTAGAAAACATTTTCATGTTAAAGTACTATTCATGGTTTTCTTATTGTTGCTGTCAGCATGCTTAATCTTTTTAATCTTGCAAGGTAGGTGTTACCATTTTTCAGAGTAGGAAACAAAAGTCATGAGAGATTATGGACTTGGCTTAAATCATGCAATTCTAACTCATGACTTCAGCAGGGCTATCTTTGACTTCCCTTCCATGTCTCTCTGAGCATCCGGTAGACTGTGGATCCCCAGAAAGAACTCCTTTCTTTGATAAAAATGACCTCCCTGGGGGCTGTGTATATTTTTTGTGATCACATTTCCATTTGAATTTTATGTCAGGCCTATTTGTGATTAAAATATGGTATGTTTTAATTGTTAAACACTGCAAAGAAATATTTGATAGTTTTACAGTATGCTACATTTTTAGAAATTGTTTCAGCTAAGAATCGTAATGTTCTTGAATGACTTAACTATTCCTATCTATGTCTGTCCTAAATAAATAAGATCAGGCAATTATTTTGACCTTTTACTGGCATGCAGGCAGGAGCCTCAGGGATAACACTAGAACTGCTTCCTGTTTAAACCTGGAATATTTCCTCTGAACTGAGAAATACTGGAGGAATGTACAGCTCAAACAATGGAATATAAATATGTCTACTTTCCCCCCTCACCTCTACCTCTACAATATCCTCTGCTTTCCTTTTTAGTAAGACTAAAGGGCACGGGAAAGTGTTGAGTCTCTTCCAATCCCCATTGCGGAGCCTGGCTCACGGGGAAAAGAATGTCAAAGTTTTCATGAGACATGAATTACCCACGTACGAAGCCCAGAGACTGAAATTGCCTGAAAGCCCAGGCCTCTGAGATCTGACAGGCAGTAAGCAACTGTGTGGTTCAAAGGACTCAGATGGTAGCAACTGAGGTGAAAGAACAGGTCGATGCTTGTGTTGTTTGATCGACTCTGCAGTCCTGGGACTGGTGGTCTGGGCATCTATTTGGAGGATGGCTGTGTAATTTGTGGCACCTGAGGAGCACATGGTATACTTGGGTAACCATACTCCATTTTCATCCTAATAAATCTAAATCTGAGATGAGGATAATAGTTAAGGACTGTGTAGGTTAAATAAGATCTTTAGGGGGTTGTGGTAAATTTTCTGCCCTAGAGCCTCTGGAACACTGAGTTAGATTTTATAGGGCTTCATTCATTAATTTGTTCCATATTCTCCTGAGTGTCTTCCATCTGTTAGGTGCCAAATACATAATGGCAAACAAGACAGACATTATCTCTATCCTTGCAGTGTTTATAATCCAGTGGGGAGAACTGACACCAAGAACAAACAAATGAAAAGTATAAGTCATAAGAATTTGATGACAGATACTGCAGAAATAAATGGTGATACCTGTACTGAAAACTGAAGGAGAAAGGGTCAGTTTTGATGGACATGGGAGAGGAAAGCAAATGACAGGGAGAGCGCTTCAGGCATCAGGTGTGGCCTATTCAATGTCAAGTTCAATGGCAAAGAGATGTTAGCAGATTTAAGGAACTGAAAGATGACCATGGGCTTAGCCAGTGAGTGCCACATAGGGAGAAGTCCACATGGCTACCACCCTGTCTCACTCTGCACTCCCTCATGTGTACAGCATTGCTTTGATCAGATTCCAGGTGGGTTTAATCAGACCTTTATTGATCAGGGACATCACAGAGGAAGCGGGCTGACAGCGAGCAGGATGGTCTCCTGCTGTCAAAGCTCAGTCTGCTTGTCTCACTGGTGAGTTAATGAAATGCTCACTTGCCTGATTACTGTATTTTGTGATTTATTTCCTGTACCTTCTCATGCACAAGGGTTTCTACCCTTGAGGGTTTCTCAGCACAACTGTTTCAGCTTGAGAATAATTTATGTAAATATTTTTTAGCTAGTTTCCCCTGATCTGAGGAATCAGAAGAACAGAGGTCATACATTTAGAGCAGATAGGAGATGATCAATGGACTAGGGCTCTTGGCAGGGATGAGAGGATGAAACTTAGAACTAGGGAAATGATTCCTGGGCAGAAGAGGAGGGCACACAATGCAAGTACTTTGTAGGTGTATGGCAGGAGGCTGGGATTCTTCTTTTATGGCTTCTGAAATCCAAGGAAAACAGGATATAAAGTTTGCTGAGGAGAGAAAGCACATAATTCATTCCATCATTGTAGATATATAATGATGGAATACAAACCACATAAAAGTTGATTGAAGGCAAACCTCTACCACAGAACAACAGATTTACCATCTTCATATACGATTAAGTGCTAGATGGAGAGAAAGATTAATTTGGAGGGCACAAGGGTTGAATTACCAAGGATAATAACAAATTGACATGTGAGTACTCTTTGAAAGATGTATAATATTTCAAAAGGTAAAGGTTAAGGAAAATTCCTTAAAGATAAGAGAAATAGTATGAATGAAAGTACACAGAGGGAGCAGAATGCAGTTAGAAATAACTTAAGAACTGCCTGGATCCATAGGTGTAAAAGTATGGAGGGAGAGAAAAGGACAGGCCAGATCAACATCTACTGCAACATAGTTTGTATATAAAATTCATCCTTTTGAAGTGTACACTCCTTACATTTTCAGAGTTAAAATGGCCTGTCTTTGATGAGATGCTGGTGGAAACAGATGGTAGTTGTTTGCCTAATGTTTCTACTAACAAAACAAAAATTTGGCATCTCTATTTTAGGATGGGAAATTTTACTGATATTGAAAATCTAAAAATCTGGAAGCTGTTGAACTAGTGGAGACTTATAAAATGAGGATTCTGAATGATTGGAAACATGGTTTATGTTTTAGTCAGAAATTGCAAGGAAAACAATTACATATAGAACACATAATTTGTAGTATTATTTACAATGGTCACCCAAGGAGTCAAATACAAAGAAAGTACAGGAAATCTGCCCATACATTAAAGACCTAGAAAATCCAGCCAAGGGTTTGGATCCCATGGCAATAACCTGCATGAGTTCAGTTGAAGACCTAGAGCCCATGACAGCGTCTCCTATGAGTCCAACTGGAGGCCCAGGGTCCATGACAATGACTCATGCAAGTCTGTTTTACAGGCCTGTGTTGGGAAGGCCTACGGGTCAGTGGTGGAAGCTAGAAAGTCTATGCCAGTATGCTGAGGGTTCTGCACTGGAGCCAGGAAATGATGCTCAAAATAAGGACCAGAGCTCCTCTGAAAAGTCCACAGCCTTCCTCAGCAATAACCAGGTCCCAATGTTGAGAACAGCCGAGTTCATATCAGGAAGCCAGTGTGACAAGCTTTTCCTGGAGATTGAGCAGCACACCGTCTTCCCCTCCAAAGCCAGGAAGTGATGCTCAAAGTACAAACCAGAGCTCCCGAAGTGAAATGCAACCATTCTCAGCAACAAGGTCCTGAGCTCCTCTGATGATGAGAATAGCTCCTCTGATGATGAGAACTTCATATGAGGAAAGAAGCTCAGCAAGCTCCTCCAGGAGAACCCACGGCAACAAGAGAACCAACAGCACCAAATAACAACGACTCTTCCTCTCTCGGTCTCCTTTTTATACTAGCAACAGTCCTCAGGTGGGCCATCTACACTCAGCACCACGCTGATGCAGTTCGTCTGGTGTTTAAGTTGACCATCAGTTTTCAGTCCACCGCAGTTTATGTTGGAGGAAGGAAGTTTAGAAGGGGATCATTTCAGTAGGGAAAGAACTGAAGTTTGGCCTTCCTAAGGGATCCGGAGATTCTCTTGCGTCCTTCTGGATTGCAATCCAGGTGCTGCCTTGGAAACAAGAAGCAAGAGGCAATGTGGTTTCCACTGAAGTTTGGCTTTCCTAAGGGATCCGGAGATTCTCTTGCGTCCTTCTGGATTGCAATCCAGGTGCTGCCTTGGAAACAAGAAGCAAGAGGCAACGTGGTTTCCAATCACAGTCCTGTCTCTCTTTAGCTGGACCTCAGCTTCCCACAGGCAGCTTATTTAAGATTCTCTTTCCAGCTGAAAGATTTTGAATCTGTATTTTACTTTGTTTGATTATATCTAATATTCGGTGTTTGAGCATCTGAGAATCAAAGCAAAGGAGCTGCAGCTTAAATTGGTTTGGACTTCACTTGAACTGAAGGCTTTAACAAGAGAAAATAAACCTAACATCACCTCAGTTTCATAAATTTGGATTTTTTTTTGTGTGTGAAGAGCCCTAAGCATTTGGAATTTGAAGAGAATTGTTTTAAAATTATATAATATTATTATTATAGTATACTTAAATTTTATTATTATTTATAATATGAAAATATAATTACTTGCCTCCTACTATAAACTATAAAAGCATAGAAAGTATGAATATTATACATGTAATACAGGATATGTGTACAAAAATTATATATACCAGTTTCTTCTATACATGACATAGTCTATTTCCTTTTTATTCTCATTTCCCATTTTACATTGGTGGTTAGGATCCAGCCACAGCTTTCAAAAGAAGCATACCCGTGCAGACTGCATAAGAACTGAAGCCTCTGCAGATGGCCCCGAAGTCTTAAAGCTTCTGATGGATGAGTTCCTATGCCTTGGATCAGGCTTTGAGTGTTCAGTCCTGTTAAGGTTTAGCTCTTGAATGTCCCACAGACGCCTCAAGTGTTCACAGACGGGGCTCTTGGGCAGTAACTGGATCATGGTGGAGCTATAGCTGGCTCGCGGTCAGGTGGTGGGTTCTGGTTAGAAGAGGCCAATAGCTGGAAGAATGTATCTGCCTACCCAGCTCCTCTTTGTGCTCTCTGCTTCTCGACCAGCATAACAAGAACAATTTCCCCCTGCACAGATCTTCCCATCTTGCCATTACTGCTTCGTCAGGCAAATGTGGACTGAAACTCATAAATACTGTGAGACAGATGAATCTCTCCTAAGTTGTAAGTTTCAAATATTGTGTCTCAGTGATGGGAAGGTGACGAAGATTTTGGCACCAGAGAAGAGGGGCTGTTGTGGGAGTACCTGGCTATGTGACTTAGAAGCCTTTAGAGATGGGAAGCCTGGGAAGTTTGAGATGCTGGCTACAGAAGCCCTACTAGAGTACTATGAGCTGAGCTCAATTGGAAGTGCTGGTCAGATCTCAGAAGAACAGAATGCTGACAGAAGTGCAGATGGTAAAGACCAGGTTAAGGAGGTTTTAGCTAGGTACAAGGACCCTGTTGTCTGCTGGATGCGACACTGGGTATGTTATTCTCTGGGAGAAAATTTATCTTCATTTTTCCTAGGACCTGAGACTTTGTGGGAAACTAAGATTAAAAGCAGTAGATTAATTAATCTGATGGGGAAAATGTTAAGGCATCTCAGCATTCAGGCTGTGGCACTGATACTACTGGCAGCTTTTAACCAGGTTTCTACTGAAAATCAGGAATAAAAAGCCCATTTGAAAAGTTTTCAGGGGAGAAGACAAGATGGTGGACTGGTAGGTAGCAGGAGAGAGACCCTCTCTGAGAGAGACAGCTCAAATGCCAGAATAAAACACCCTGGAGAGACCCAAACAGAGAGAGATAGACTCTCACAACCCATGAAGAAACTAAAGTGCAAAAGACCGCTCGAATATGAGGTCCTGGGGCTACTATTAGTGAAGATAAGATCAGCAATCATGGCACCCTCCTCGAGCCGCCTGAATCCCTGCCCGACCTGAACAAGCGATCCGCGCTGAAGCGACTGGCTTGAGCCCCCGGAGTGCGGAGCTGAACAGCCCTGCGTGCAGCTTGCCCGGACCGGCCCTGCACGCGACCCACCCAGAGGCACCGTGAATTCCCACTGTAGCCGCGCTGAAGTCAGAGGTCGGGGAGCCCAGCAGTTCTTGGGGATGCGGTGAGTGATGGGAACAAGACCCTACCACGGGAAAGGGGAAACCCACTGGAAGACATGTTGGATTTGGGCAGGACAGCCCTAACTCCATAAGGAAGTGGCTTCAGCTGGTTGCTCCCCTCGCCGAGCGGATTGGTGGAATCTGCTTGGACTAGGCCGCGCCCCTGAGATCAGTGCACAATGACGCAGTGAAGGCCTGCAAAGGGTGACTGGCCCAGAAGGGAGGAGCTAGTGCACACTGCCCCTGGGTGAACTCTAATCTCTGATAACCTATTGAAGAGGGCTAAAGCTCCTAGCCTGTGCCCTCTAGAGGAGGCTTAACCAACAATAAAAGGGTCTGGGAATTACACTGTACACTTGTATGGAAGGAACCAAAAACATGATGAAAGGGAGAAATAAGAAAACACTCCCAGCCCCCAACCCTGAGAACATTGATCCAGGAGAGGTAAATACAAAAGAGATTGAGGGCAGCAAAAATGCAACATCAAACACAGCATTAGCGGACATAAAGAGATGTCTTCAGGACCTCATAAGCGGGACCAAAACTGAAATATTAATTCAAATTAAATAAGAGATAAGTAGATTAATAAAAGAAGGGCTGGGCACCTCTCAAGAAGACACAGACAGAAGAATGGAGGAACACAAATGGAGAGAAAAATTCAATGAAGAATTCAGGAAAAACCTAGAATTCATGAAACAGATTCAAAGAGATTATCAGGAAACTAAAGACTCGATAGAAAGCTGGCAAAACTGCTTGAAAGAAACCAAAGATAACTATCAAAAATTGAACACAGGCTTGCAATGTGTGATCATGAAAGGGAAGATCTCTTAAAAATAACAAGGGAGCAGGCATTAAAGATACAAAGACTGGAAGATGACAAGAGGATCTATAACTTAAGAATAAAGTATGTGAATGAAGAAGCAGGAATCAAACCAGAGTAATTACAAAGGCTATTCACAGAAATTATTAAAGAAAATTTCCCAAGCATAGAAAAAAGAAATGATATGCAGAGGTATGAAGCATACAGAACTCTAGCCACCTACAACCGAAACAGAGCTACACCCAGACACATAATAATCAAGATCCCAGAAATTCAATATAAGAACAGAATATTAAAAGCCATCAGAGAAAAGAAACAGATCACCTATAAAGGAAAACCCATCAAAATCATGGCAGACTTCTTGACACAGACCATCAGGTCAAGAAGAGCTTGTGGTAATGTAATTCAAGCGCCGAAGGAGAACAATCTCCAGCCTAGATTGATGTATCCTGCAAAACTCTCTCTAGAAATTAATGGAGAAAAAAGATGCTTCCATGACAAAGAGGAACTAGGAGAATTTGTGACCACCAGTCCAACCCTACAAAAAATACTGAAGGACATTCTAAGGAGAGAGAACAAGAATATGAGCATTTCAGGAACAGTGGCAGAGATGCCTCAGTGAACGAGGCAGACAGTGAGGTGGAAGAGAAAAATAGACTATCAATGGCAGAAAAATAGAATAGCAGAAATGAGGCAGAGAAGATTGGCTATAATCTCTAGTATAGAGGGCCTCGAAATACTAACAGAGAGAAACACAGGCAGAGTAGATCAGGAGATAGGGTCCATTGAGCTGCTCTACATAGGGAGGCAGTGGGACCCAAATCAAGCAGTGCACCCCATGTGAGTGAAAGGGGAGGAATTGTCTAAAAAAGGGAGGCAGAGGATATGGTTAATGGGGTAACAAGCTTTAAAATTTACATTATTCTCACCACTCTGCTTAGATGGATTACGTGCTGTTCCAGTTTGTCTACTTACACTAGACTTGAGGACATGGTCAGCTATCCCAAAAATAAGAGGACATATTATGGTAATCTTCCCTAATTTTCCTATCAACTTAATCTGAAGCCCTTTATAACTTATACTGTCTTATTATGACTGATCTTATTTGAATCTGGTTTGTTAGATTGCTAGTTTGTATTGACTGATTTTATTTAAATCTGTTATGATTGATAGCATCAAGTCTAAGTGTATAGGCAACTACACTGAAGATGACAAGATTCACTAAGATACCCACTCTGGTTTGATTTTTACTTGCTTTTGAAGTCTTATAATGTCTCCAATGCTTCGTTTTTATTAATGTTGTTATACACTGCTGAGACATCATGGTAACCATTGTAGATCACCTTGTATTGCGTTTTTATGTGACTTTTCTGCCTCATGCTTTTCTAGGAATTATTTTGTTTTATCTTGCTTTGTTTTGTTTTTCCTGCTAATACAGAAATGATAGATATACATGTAGAGACACATGCATGTGTAGAGCTTATAAACAGTTTACGAGAACCAACTATATAACACATGTTGAAACGAACAACTACTTTGAAGAAAAAGAGACACTACAATACCCAGTGCTGATTCCATAATGTCATGATGTGAAGTCCAGCAAAACTATCA
>PVJX010021330.1:8576-32141 GCA_004027295.1 Dolichotis patagonum | reverse complement strand
ACACTGAGATTCCATCTCACTCCAGAAAGAATGGCCAAGATAGAAAACACTACCAACAACAAGTGTTGGAGAGGCTGTGGGGAAAAAGGAACTCTTCTGCACTGTTGGTGGGAGTGTAGACTGGTGCAACGACTGTGGAGGTCAGTCTGGAGATTCCTCAAAAAGCTGGGTATGGAAGTCCCATTTGACCCAGCTATTGTGCTTCTAGGCATATTCCCAGAAGAACTGAAAACATCATACCACAGTGATATATGTGCACCCATGTTTATAGCAGCACAATTTGTAATAGCCAGATCCTGGAAGCAACCTAAGTGCCCATCAACTTAGGTTGGATATGGATAAACCTAAGTGCCCATCAACTTAGGTTGGATATGGAGGAATGGATAAAAAAGTTGTGGCATTTTTATACAATGGAGTACTACTCAGCTATAAAGAATGATCACATCAAGATATTTATAAATAAATGGACATGACTTGAGACTATTCTCTTAAGCCAAATAAACCAAACTCACAAGGGTAAATACCATATAGTCTCCCTAGTATGAGATTTGATAAGAGTATATAAGACTTTATGGTAAGCATGAGGCCCCATCTCATAGCTTTGAAGTCTTTCAAAGTTTTCAATCATCAGTTGGAATGGTTTTATCCTATTTTGTTTGACCATATCATGTATGATGAACAGCTGTTTTGAAGAAAACAAAACATTATGACAGCTATTGCTGATTTAATATCATCCTTCTTGGAAGTCCTACTATGCTTCTTTTGTTCTACTACCATTGGTTCTATCTATCACATTGTGTATTATTGGAATTTGAATATGTGTGATAGTTTAAACAAAATTTTTTTATCGAAAATGAGACATTATAGTACGCATTGATCATTTTCTGTTATTTGGTTCAGAAAGCCCCATAATTCTTTCACTCCATACATGGCTTTATACTATTGTGTTTTGTTTGATATTATTGTATTTGAAACTATGCTCAACTATAGCAGAGTAAGAGATATGGTGTTAGCTACTGTTGATGTCCAGTTGTCTTAATGTAAAGTACTGTGTTGCCTATGTTGTCCTGTTCTGATCTGCTCTGTACTGCCCCCTTTTGTTTTATTCTCTTTCAAATTAATTAAAAATATATATATATATAAAAAAAAGATTTCACAGTCTGCAGTACATTAGCATTTATGTTAAAGGGCCATCTTCAATATTCCCGACCATATTGTAGCACTGTTTAAGAGCCAAAGTTTGGAAATGATCTAATGTGAACAAGGTTAAAGTTTAGACAAATGAGGGCACATTCAGACAATGTAATAACAGAACATCATGCAGCTTTCTGAAAGTATAAAGCAGATCTTTAAATACAGATGTGGAATGTTCTCCAAATGTTCAGAATAGTAAGTAAATACACTACCACCTGTGTGTGTGCATGTGCAAAATGTCTGTACAATATCTGTGTAAACAACTACACATACACACACACACACACACACACACACACACACACACACACACAGAGTTGTAATTGCAGGTGGGCTTCCATGGGGCAGACTGTGAGATGTAAACTTCTTTCAGGAAGTTTACTAGGGGTTGCTTGTACCAACATTCCCGGGCAAGGGGAGGAGCTGGGC
Source organism: Dolichotis patagonum (assembly GCA_004027295.1). Classification (NCBI taxonomy): domain Eukaryota; kingdom Metazoa; phylum Chordata; class Mammalia; order Rodentia; family Caviidae; genus Dolichotis; species Dolichotis patagonum. The sequence goes on along the minus strand of PVJX010021330.1, from coordinate 30,518 downwards.
TACCCTACAGCAATCATTGGGCTGGTCCTTCAGAGTTGTCCTCAGCTAATGACAATGATGCCACTCATCATCAACCAATGAAGGGTAAGGCATATGTCCTTGGGTGGGTATCTTATCTCCCTTCAGCTAAAAACTCACTGGCTATTCCTGCCCTGTTTGCCTTTAAATCAGCTCATCCTTTAAAAGAGCCACAAATGTCTCTACTTCTCAGTTTGGGACATGATAACACACACTCATTTCAAAGATCATGAAATGTCCCAAATTAGTATTTTAGACAACTGCTCTATAGATATTATAATCCATTATTTCCTTAAAAGAATTCCAGAATGATCATATTATCATCACCCAGTTTCTATTTTCACTTAGTGTCATGGCTTAGAGAATCTCTGCCTCTAAGGTAATGACAGCAGTTGTACTGCTTTTATCCTTGTTTTCTATTGATACAACTTAATGCATAAAATATGGCAGTGTTCACCTTTTGAACACTTGGTCAAGGAAAATTTTATCAAGTGCATATTTTATGCCAAACAGAGACACTTGCTATACACAGACTCTATCACTGAGCTGTATTCCTAGCCCAAGGCGCCAGTCCTTTAGTGGGTCTGTGAGCTGACTGCTCTGGAGACACCGTGAGTATGACACTTTGAGGATATGGCAGCCATGGGAGCACTTTTGCTCTGATCTCTGACAGAATCTTCTTGGCCTATCTCAGCCACAGCAGCCAGTCCTGTAGACCCACCGCCGGGCACAACCAAACTCTGCCTCCGCCAGCAGCCCAGACAATAGCAGCCCTGTGGGGATTCTAGTGCCAGTCCATCCCAAGGACTTGGGATTTGGCGAATGGGCAACTTTGACCCTAAGACTCCACCATGACCTTCCTAAAACTTTCTGAGAACTGGACTGTAGTCTGATTCTCTCCCTGATCACACTTTCCTTACCTCATTCATTCACAGGCATTATACAGTATACCCCAAGTTACAACCGGCCTGACATACAACTTGGGTTATAATTGGAATTTGAGTTTTATCTTATGACCAATGTCTTGAGTTATTACCTGAAGATTTAACCTTACAGTGTTCTGGAAGGAACATTACAACATCCTTTCCTGTACGGGGTTCATTGAGAAATCCCTGGCCAGTGTCTCTGTAAGGACTCTGAGGTCCACCTGTACACCGGAGAGGGACTTTGAAGGCTGTGTAGAGGAACCTGAGCCTTCAGGTGGCAGCTTGAGACAACCAGCCCTGGGAACACATTGAGGCCTAAGTCACGGGTCCACTGTACCTGTGCCAGGGTCTGAGTTTCCCTGCTTGAGCTAGATTTCTCCACTCTATCCTTCATAGGCAATTTCCCCAAGTTGACCTCACACTGAAAACTGTCATGGAGTCAGTTTTTCAGACAGCCCAAAATGACACCCAAATATTCCTTCAGATTACCCAAGTATATCAGGGCCTTGTCCTTAAAACTACAATGTCAACCTCTTGGATCAGGGGATATAAACTGGAGTGTTACCTGGCTTTTAATGATCAGCTGTCTCAGGCACAAAGCATTCCATATGCAATGTCCTAGCCAAGCCCTTGCCAACTCTAAGCCAGGGACCTAAAATAATTGCAGCCTGTTTGTCCCTCTACACAAACATCAGGAATTTCAAGGGATGTGTAATAAAGTCTGAGATACAAGGGCCATCAATCCGTTCATATCTTAACGTCTACCAATGTTTTTGTAGCCTTTGACATTTTTAAAAAGGCCTTTCACTGTCACTTTCATTTGTTTCAGTGCAGACTACTAAACCTAGGGTTTACGTACACGTAACATTCATTTAGAATGCATAGATTCACTGCATTTAAAAATAACCCCAGCTTCACACACAGCATCCCTATAGGGTTGGTGTAGCAAGTTTTCTTTGTTCCCGTGAGTAGCTAAGAAAATCATGAAGTTGGCTACTTAACCAGTCTATGGCAAAACTCACATCAGAGCACAGGCCACTACTGGACTCTCTCCCAGAGAACTTCTTAGGCAGCAGTGAGTTTACACTTGTTTGCCAAAATACTGATGGTTTTACAAAATGTGCAAGCAAGCTCAGCAAGCCTGAAGAGTTTGGGACTACAGTTCAGAAAAATAAAAAGAGAAAATAAATAATGGAGGACAGAACAGTGTTAAGATGCAATAGGAGGTAAAAAGGCACACACACATAACCAAAGCTCCGCACTCATCGTCATGGATGAATGGATTTATCCTACGGACTTTCCAAGTTAACCTTATCGCAACTGCAAAACAGCTTCACAGCACCGGAGATTCCTGTGTCCCAAAGGACCTCACTACATACTCGCCACTCTCCTGCTCTGTAACCATGAGGCACACTGCAGTTACGGAGATCAATGTGTTACCCACTATGGTAAGGGAGACAAAATTATCAAAGCTGTGGTTCAGTCACCAGTTACAATTCAGAATTATCAAAATGTTACCATGCACACTTGTCCTCTATCAGAAATAATGCCTATGTATAATAAAGGTCAAAAGCTCTTACAGTCGTCCACAAAATCTGGTATTGAAATGTCCCAACCAGAAAACAAGTATGTGACACAAGAAATGACAGTGATGGCTGCTCAGGTAAATCAGACAAAAATGAAAACACACATTTGATTTTTTTAAATGGATTCTTGGAGTGGCTATACTTATACATTGTAATTCCAATGTAATGCGGCCCTAATCAATGTATGAAATGCTTATCAGAAATGCAGTAGATAAAAATCTGTGTTTTGCTCATCACGGAGGGGAAAAAGAGAAACACATCCTAGGAATTATAACTAGCAATGCTAGAAGTAGAGAGCCTTTTCTGCCTAGCTGCCAATTAGGAAATAAAGATTATTTCTCTGTCGGCTGAATACACAAACTCCTGTGGCCCTCTCCTTGTTTGTGTAATGTATGTCAGCATGTTGATTTTCAGGCTGACAGGGAGAGGTGGCACTCTCTCTGGCTTCCCCGACTACAACATAATCTGTAGCAAACATCTGCAATTTTACCCTTAGACAGCTTTCACTAATATTTTTAAGACCCCAAGGGCTCTTTCTTGTCCAATAGTACCTTTTCCAGTTCACCTTGACATTTTAAGTTACACTTTTTAAAATAAATAGGATTGTTTAGCTTTGCCTGCCCCGAGTGCTCCAGCTGGAGATGTGATACTGTTTTCTTTGCTGTGCCTGCATTCCCAGAACTCACCACAGAAGCGGCATTCAAGATGGCGCAGACTGGAGTGATGAAAACTTGTGCGAACAGAAGACTTTCCCAATCATGGCTTTGGAAAAGCTGGAACTGTTGTCTTAAGACTTTTCTCAGAAAACTGACATGTATCTATCTAAATATACACTGCTCTGGAGGGAGGGAGAGAACATGAACCCAGTGTTACTGGGGGAAGAGGGGGAGGAGAAATCAGACCCATTTCTGTTTCCCTATTTTAGAATATCCTGTGCATGAATTATGGGGATCACACAGTGTACTCCAGCTTATTTCAGCAATAGTAAGGATAACAACTCTCCAGGCTCTCAGATCAAAATACATGCTACTCTCTCGTTCCAATCCAGCTGAAAATTAGTCCAGAATTGGGTTTAGAAGTAGAGGACAGCAGCCCAAAACTGCTAGGTCAGAATGACTTGCTTTTCTGGTCTGCCAGGGCCTAATTCCTTTCTGGTAGGTGATGAGTAATGCGGCTGAAAGAGCAGAACAGGTCTGAATCCCACCTTATCATGAAGGGGCTGTGACCTCAGACGATTTCCCTCTTCAGCGCGGTTTCCTCATCTGCGCGATGTGGCTCCTCTAGGGTGTTTGGTCATCACATTAAGGAGACCTAAGAGGCAGTGCTAGGCACACAATCGTAGCTACAGGAACTGCAGACATTTCAGAGAAAATTGCAAGGTATGGCAGAATGTACTGTCTACAATTTATCTGATACCCTCTTGAGAACACATAACAAAATCATCCTGCCAGTCCCAAAGCTGTCAGACTTCACTGTGAATTCCTCTGGCTGATGACTTTCATTAATGATGCCAATCACTTCCCAACTTACATTTGTGAGGAGCCAGCAACTTTTTTGCCACCTTTTCTATCATAAGATTGGCAGTGTTCCCACCACAGGCAAACCACAAATGTCACTTAACTAATTTTTCTTGCAACTAAAGTATTTGGTCATTTTTTAACTGCATCATAACTTTATCCTGCTAGTCAACAACTATTAAGAAACAAAAAACCCCTCTTTCTTAATCAATAGCTAACAGTACATAGCCTTATCAACAAAGTTAAAAGCTGTTGGGGAAAAGGGTGGCTTACAGGCATAACAAGATTAATCTTAGCACCAGTAAAATAAACCACCCACAGACAGGTCTAGCCAGAAGACCCTGTATGTGTAAGTCCCTTTCCTAGAGATCTAGCTCAGCTAGAAAGCTAGCCAGCCAGCTTGTTGAGGTGCTGCCATCACCTTAACTCCAGGCGACTAGTGCCTATGCTATCCAAGTGTGCCCAGAGGGACAAGCAGCAGTACAAATGAAGTGCCCAGGGCCACTCCAGACCTTCCTACTCTCCACCCTCCACTTGCTCCCCTTAAGTTACATATCTGTGACTTCTGTTTACTATGCTATTTCCTCTGCTGAAATGGTGGAAGTGGCTAAAATAGGGCTTGCTTCATCAATGTGGGACCAGGAATGAGGACCTAACAGAGGCCAAACTGGCCAGAATATTCTGGTAATATATACTTCATTTCCTGCTACTTGCTGAGACTTCTGGATTCCCATTACTATAGCAATGCACTTTACTAGGAGTGATACCCAACCTTCAAAAAAAAGAGGTACAACCTAAATGTGCACTGTTTACAGAGCACTTCATTTGTGGTATCATAACTAATAATGACTGAGATATAGCTGAATTTGATCAGGGCTTACAAAGCAGGGCTTACAAATTGCCAGTAGCATCATAAATTCTCATTAGAAGTACAATTTTCTTCAACTGGCTTTGATGCAGTTTGCACACAATCAAATTTGGTCTGTAAAATGTTCCTGTAACTATGTATACTCAATTCTACTTTGCCATCTACAGTGTTACCACTTACGGGAAGAATGGTATGACCCAGGGGACATTCCTTTTTTTGAAGCCACTTTTTAAGAGTAATCTACAAAGAAGGGATCTGGAGATTAACTACTTGCATGTTTTTGAAATCTAACCTTTAGGGTCCATCTACAAAACAGAATTGTTTCTACCTCAAACTGAGGATGAAAATGAGGTAGAGATTTTAAAAAGGCACTATATGCTTATAATAACCAAGAGAAAAATTTGCTTCCTTACCCACAGAAATACTCTATATTCTTAAAGTAGACTGATAACATAAAGCATCCAAGGACTAAGAGTTGGGAAAAAGTTTTCAAACATAAGAACCTTGTATCATCTTTGTTATACTATATTGTTTTTAAATCTTTAATGTGAACAAAGGGTTTATCAGCCAATTACATACCATGGTTAGTTTTGAATAAACAAGTTTGCTTACTGTGTACAGATCAGTGTAAAGGAATTAAAAAAAATAAAAACATACCAAGCAAAGAATTTTATTAATCTCTGTTTCAAACTTTATTCCCAGGCTTCTTCAGCTTAATTGGCTGCAAAGAATAAATTGTATGTAAGCAAAAACTGAAAAGAGCTGCAGTGTCCAAGGGGCTTGGGCTTAAAAAATATTAGAGATCTAGATTTTATCAGATCCATAAACAAAAACAATTTTAAAAAGCAGTCATAATATAAAATAGCAGCTCCCAGTAACTTCTTCCAAGTTTTTTCTTTTTCAGAAGCTGACTCGGTTCAGTTTGCCTCATTCTTAGAAGCCTCATCAAAATTCTCCACAAGATCTAAGGAGGAAAAGAAAGGTAGAAAATCTGGAAACACTGAAATCCATAAATTATCAAACCTTAATAGCTCTCCACTTTACACACTTATTATTTTGATGAGATCACTATTTGGTACATTGAAGTGTAGTTTTGGGCCTATAATACAAAATAAAGTTATTTTGACAATGATATATATTCAAGGAATATATATACAACCTTTTCATTCCCTTAAAATTTAAAGATGAGAAATGCTGGTTAATATGGGAAAGCAGAACCAAACACTACCACGACACAACTGTGAAGTGTTCTTAGGTTCCTATGGATACCTGTCTATGCAAAGTGGCAGTATTTATGAATCCAGTGATTCTTCTGCTCAAAACATGTTTGTTTTACCACAAAGTGATGGAATAATAGATTTAAATAACTTCTCCATGACATAGTGTAGATTCATACACGGATTTCAAATAGGAAACAGAGCTCATGTATGGTCACCAGGTAATTTTAGGTCAAAAGTAAACAATATTCAGTATTAAGGAGAGAAACTTGTATCTCCTTGGGATCTCAAACACAAGCCAAGTACAGAAATGTAACTCCTACTTACTTAACAGTTATTTTTCTCCTTCCATGTCCCCCTCCCTCCAGTCTCAGGTCCTTTTAACCTGTCACCTCTACCCTAGCAGTTCTTTTGTTAGCATTTTTTGTTCTCCTTTGCTAAGAGTCTCCAGGTAAACCATGAGTGAAGGTGCCTACCTGGAACTTCATCATCATCATCCTCTCCAGTAGCAAGTGGTGCTTTTCCATCCACAGCTGTGAGAAGGAAACAGAATTGTAACTTCTGGATTTCTCTAGGCTTTCAATAAACATTAAAAGAACAGACGAAATGCCAAGTATTACAACAACTTATGTTCCTGATAACAAGTGACACTTGAGATCTCACCTGTAGCACCATTAACAGCACAATACTCTGATGTGTAGGAATGCTCAACTAATAATAACAGCTAACAAAATAAATTCCATGCCCACCCTTTCAACCCCTCTGGCCCATCCACCAGAGACATGGATGCAGTGCAGGATTGGTAGGGAGCCACCAGGGACAAAACCCACATGCCAAATTCTGGTGAGACTTATTTGGGGAGGCAAGCAAAGAGAACTTTCTTAAATAATCTTGTCTGTACACAGTGAAAGTCTCAAACATTTACTGCAATTAAGTGAAGTTATCAAAAAACTAGAAGAATTTCTGAATGGAAAGCAACTATTTTCATCATACAAAAATGTGAACTACACATGCATTATGAGACCTCACGGTAGCAGCCTGTCATGTGGATAGGTGGAGTATTTCAAAAGACTACTTTTGTTCTGAATAGTAAGATGGCCTAAAATCTTTGAATACCTCTCCATGTAACAATATAAACTGAGGCAGAGTGAGTCCACATCTAGAAAAACATAGGTGACTAAACAAGAAGCTATACACTATGACTGGCTTGCTTCTACATTCCTGTTCTTCAAAATCTTAAACAAAAAAATTTCAGCATGAAGTTGTTACATCCTGACACACTACCTTCAGTTCTGAACAAAATCCCTACTGAACTGCAATTAAAAATATCAAAATATCAAAAGATTATACTAACTGTGCTGACACAACTGAAAAAAAAAAAAAAAACCGTAACTATAATCACAATTTGTTGTATTTTGAAATGAAGATCCCAAAGGTTCTCAACATAGTAATGATAAATGTGGGAAATGCTAAGTACAATAGTATATTTTTAAAATCACTTCTAAACTATATATAGTTACCAGGAAAGCCCAAAATTAACATCATCATTTTTAACTAATAAAGATAAAAAATCTTAATCTCTAACCCAAAGCAAGTTAGACAAATTACCATAAACATCAAGAATACTGGCTTAAAATAACTGGTTTTAAGTTTGCATTCCAAATCCAAAGAATCACAAAACTGTGCTGCTGAATAAACCCCAATGAAACCAATAGGAAACTCACATTGTTTGGGGAGAGCTTCAGCCAGTCTCCTTAAACTAGTCAGACTGTCTGCACCAAGCTGGTTCAAGATGCTGGGTAGCATTTCTGTCAGCTGTTTTGTCTCAGCATGGCCTGTAATGGTGAAAGTGTTTGCTGCCAGAGATGCCTGAACTTTCGGGTTGTTGAAGTGGATAACTGTTCCTTGGTTTGTAAACATATTCACCTATGAAGAAAAAAATTAAATTAGCAATGCCTACCAAAGTTTCCTTTAAAAGAGTACGTTTTATGAAACAAACATTGACATTTACGTAACTAATCTAGTATTTCATTTCGAAGTACAGGTAAAATTCTGCCTGGAAAGGAACATGCAATCATATAGCTTTCACACTAGCAATCTCTTGGATTCTCACTAACAGGGCAGAAACACAAAGAACTCTAAACTCTGGTGTGATATGACTGAGAGTTTAAAAAAGAAAAAAACAAAAAGTATGAACATTTAAAATTTTTCTAGCCAAATCGTACTAGAAAACAATCTGACACTTACCTCTTCAATACCAGAGATATTGTTTACCCCTAACTTCTTTAATGAAAACTGAAGTTTTTTATCATCTGCTGTGGCTGTTCTATGAACCACCTTCTTCTTTCTGCGGGCAGTTCCCTGAAGTGAGAAGAAAGGGCAAACGGCACACTTAGGCCATAACAAATACTTGCAAAATGGGAACAGTTTCAATTTTTTTCTGATCTTTGGTCCCATGTAAGAAAGCTATTAGTACCATAAACAATGTAGTTAAGTAGTCAGGCTAAGATAAAAATGGACCCTAAACGAGGAAGAATCATACCAAAATCCTTTGTAACTGCTAGTTTTAACATATATTTTAAAAAGTGATCAAAAAGGTGGCATGTGTCAGCCTAACAAGCTTCATTAAGTTCCATATCTAGAATCCTTTTGTTTTAAAAATAAGCATCTAAAATAATACAAGCAAAACAATATGAAACAATTAAATGAATTTATAAACTTTCAAACCACTGAGAGCAAAAACTTGAATTCATCTTAACCTAAAAGAACCTCACATGGTCTGCCTTGTCCCTAACATGCTGCTCTTGACCATCTCCCTTCTACTAAATAAACCTCTCTGCTATTCCTTAAATAGGCTAACCAGACTACAAACACCAATGTAAAATAGCAACCTCCCCATCATTGTCTATCTGGTTTACTTTCATAAAATTTATTACCGTAAGACAAATATAAGAACATTTTATTATTTATCTGTCACTACAGTAAAAATTTTCTGAAGGTTATTTTGCTTATTGCTAAAGATGTAGTGTCCAGCTTGTTGAAGACACTCAAAGGAAAAGCTACAACCTAACTACTTCATTGTCCCAACCTCTATTCCAATTCTTCTTTTTCTTAAGACAGGGTGTCACTTTGCAATGCAGACTGGCTTCAAACTCACAGTGATTCTTCTACTGCCTCAGCCTCCCAAATGCAGGATTACAGACATGTGCCACCAACTCCACTCATGTCAAATCACTCATATCTCTATTTTGAAAATGCTTCTACTGTATTAGGTCTATTACACTGTGAAAATACGTTTGCTGCCCAGTCCTAGTCCTCCTGCCTCAGGTCCCCAGAATCCTGGGATTAGAGGCCTGCCCTGCCACACCTGGTTCAACTTTACACTTAAACTGTGTATTTTCATGATTAAACATAGTGAAAGTTTAATTGTAGTTTAACTAAAGAAACTACCAGTAGATTCACACACACACACACAACCAAATCTCCCCGAAGTTTGAATTAGCACCCTGAAGTGGTCATGGAGACACCTGAGTCTAAAAAGCAAAACCACCCAAAAAAATAAATAAAAATAAATTTTTAAAAAACCCCACCATACCTCCTTCAGATTCCACACATTTCACAAATGAAGAGATCAATTTACTTAATGAAGTTAATCAGGTTAGTAATGTGCATTAGAAGCCCTGAATGTGCACTGAAACTGCACTCTGGATGGATGGTTAAAAAGACCAATATAGGGAATCCAAACAATGCTCACAACAAATACAATGAGTTTTTCTGGCACCAAAAGACTACAGTCTCTAACTGTTAAAAAGGTCAAATACCTAATGTTAATGTGCAGGTGTGGATCTTGAAGACTACCGGTGTCAGCAAAGGTAAAAGAAAAATCAGGATATTCACTCTGGCAAGCTCAGTAATTTAACAATGCTGTATATTATTATTTAATCTAGGTTAAACTTCTGGCTATCTCACTTGAATCACTCTATTTGAATGCTTAAAGCTGGAAAGTTTTAACAGGTAATAAATTTGTATTATGGAAGCTTCTTCACAGGTTCTACCAAGTAAAGACATGTTCTGTTTCAACAGGTTGCCTGCCACACCTTGTTAAGTAGTAGGAATGTGCTAACAATACAGAACACAACTAAATTGCTTTCAGAGTACAACCTACAAACTAAGTTCAAAAAAGCATATCCTCGAAGAAGGAATACCCTGGAAGAATACCCACCTGAAAAAACCAATTAACCCAAAACTGGTAATTTTGCAGTCACTTTAACTCCCTTTGTTTCTGCATAATTAAAAAAGTCAGAACAGAAAAACATCTGCTTAAGTAGTATATTCAAATCTAACATCACTTTTTTTAACTCCAAAATATAACTGAACAGAATCTATCTTCAAATATCCTTGAAAGCTTACACTATAGCCAGGTGTTGTAGTACACACCTGTAATCCCAACACTGTTGGGGGTTGAGGCAAAAAGACTGTAATGTCAAGCCCAGCTGAGGTAACTTTGTGAGACCCTGTCACAAAATAAATTTTAAAAGGGGCAGGGGGTGGAGGCTGGCTAGGGGTGTAATTCCAGTGCCCAAAACTCTAGATTTAATTCCTGGTCCCACACAAAGAACAAGGCTGAAGAAGTGGCTCAGCAGTTGAGCGCTTACCTACCACGTGATAGGACTTAGGTTCAAGACCCAGCATGACAAAAAAAAAAAAAAAGGAACGCCGGCTTTGTACAACTTAAACCAAAACAATTCTAGGTCGTGGTGTACACAACAACCTGATCTACCTTAAATGACACATTTTTCCGACTAATAAAACTAGGCAACATTTTTGCTCGACTTATATACAATGTAACATTGACAACGTGTTTACATATTTACATAAAAGCACTATTTTAAGTGTTCTTGAATTACTTGCTTTTCCCTTTGAATATACAACTGGTAGTTCTCCCTCTTAAGTATCTGTCTAATCTTTGCTTCCCCCTCTTCCTGAATGTGCGGGCTCTAAATTTCCGCCGATAAGCAAAGCCACAAGCCAACTTGTTAGAAATATAAGAGGAACTTTAAAAAGAGTTAACTATTAAAACTTACTTTCCCACCAATGCGCACTTGTGCCTGCAGTTTGGCGAGTTTTTCTTGGTTCATGATCGTTTCTTTCATCTAGAAAAAGAGGAAATACTCAACAACGGAGATCACTCCAGCACTACACGCTTATTTCCCAAGGCATGCGCAAAATAAACGCCTTACAAAGGCCGAGGCCTACTCCCCAATCCACCCCATAAAGCTCCAAACTTGGCCCCGAGGGAGCCCCAAGAACACTCCCTTCCCTCCCACCCCCGCAGCTCCCCGCCTTTACAAGCCCAGCACAGGGCTGTGCCCCACGCCAAGGGCAGCACCCCCCCGCCCCGGCCCCGGCCCGGCCGTGGCCTAGCCGGGGCCTGCCCGGCCCAGCCACTCTCCGCAAGCCTCGCGGTACCTGAGGCTCCTCTCCTCGGGTTCCGCCGAGAGGTGCAGGAAGAGACGGAGTCGCCTCGCCCCCAGGGCAGCCGCCCCTGGCTCGACCTCGCCCCCGAGAGTCAACCTGAGCGGGTGCGCCTGTCCGTCGCATCGCCTTCCTCTCCTCAGCCCTGTCCCTCCCTGTCTCGCTCCTTCCGGGAACTTCCCGCCCCCGCTCCCGTCCTCCTCCCACGCCGGCGTCCAAAGCCTTTTTGTACCTTGTCGGAGCGGATATGGGGCAGCACTGGGGACTAGGGCTGGCGCTCAGGTGGTCTCTGGAAGACCAGCTGAGATTAGGCGCACACACGCGGGGACGCAAGATGGCAGCTAGAGGGAGGCCGGAAGTGACGCGACGCCACTTCCTCCAAAATTCAGGAACCAGACTGTGTGACTACGCACGCGCAGTTTCGCACGATGCCGTTTGGAAAAGACCTGCCAGCTGTGTTCTCCCGCTGGCTGCGACCGGAGAGCACCATCGTTAGTCCTGGAAAGGCCACGAGGGGCTGAGGGCTTGATTCTTTGCATAGGGTTGAGTAAGTCTGTCCTGTGTCCATCGTACCCTGATCCTACAATTCTTTAAAAAAAAACTCCAGAGTTCCCAGCAGTGCCCACCGCTTCAGGTGTCCGCTTATTGGATAGCCTAGATTGGAGAACTATCTAAAACAAATAAGTTACCTTTGTTTTCCAAGGCTAGATGACTTAGTAGATTTAGGGACCGCGGCTCACAATTCCTGGAGCGTTCTCACAATTCTATAGAACCAGACTTGGATTTTAGCAAATTTAGCAGTTAACCACTTTCGACCCTTGGACCGGGCTACCTTCTCACGTTTCTTTAGCAGGCAAATATTGACTCCTTGGTATGGAATTGGCGTGGATTTGGCAATGAGCCACTCACAAAGAAACAACTTTACCTTTCTTAACTAGTAATTCAATTAGAGATGAATGTGTGCCTGGTGTGTTAAATTTGCTAACAGGCCAGGACAACCTTAAACGCAACTGTAAAACCACTGACGTTTAAAATGACAATTTAAGTTAATACTATCTGTTTAGCCTTTTTGTGGGCCTAGCTCCAAAATATTTTTGCATATTCAGAAATTGAACCTAAGAGCCTGCCCTGCAAGTGCAAGATCCTGAGTTCAATTCCCGTACAAAAAAAGGGCGCCTGAAACCTTGGCCAGAGTACAATTTATATAGCAGGAAAACTTACTAAAGACAAATTTTTCCAAATAAGATCATTTTTTTCTTTGAATACTTTTTTTACACATACATTTGCTAAAATTGCTATCATTAAGAAAACCAGTGAGGACAGCTGTTACTACTTTTTAGAGTACGTGTAACAGTTACTTGCTCAAAAAAACGGTGTTGCTGCTATAATCAAATGAGTCAAGTTTAGGAAGATGTGGGAGTGGTGGTATTAGGTTACATGGGTCCCCATTCTAATGATAAAGGTCTGAATGTGCCAACAGCATTCAGTCCTATCAAGTTATAAAATATATAGAAATATTTACCTTTCTGAAATGAATTTATATCTACATTCAGGAATATTTTTACTCCTTTTCTCCATATTGTACTGGGAGGGTGGATTTGACTTTTCCTAGTTGTGTTGTTTTCTGAACTTTTTCATAAGATTTGACATCAATCCTGACACCTGGCTTACCTTTTACATTGTTTTTAGGAAACATGAGTTATTTTTTAATTTTACTTTTTTTCACATTTTTCTCCTCTTTTGCAATTTTAAATATACCATGTTGAAAATCAGAGAGTAACTATTAAAACTTACTTTCCCATCCATGTGCACTTTTTTTTTTTTACTTCAGCGGCTTCTACGTTTGTTAGCTGCAGGAATGTCTAATTTTTCTAATTTTTATGCACAGTATTTTTTTTTACCCCCAAACATCCACAGTTACTAACTTTGCAAGCTTTGCTAACTTTGCAAGAATGTCATTTCCCATGTGTTTCCGATGTCTGCAGCCAATGGGACTAATTGGCTTCCAGTGCTGCGCTTGAACAGCCTTAGAATAACTTAGTCGGCACATAAGGAGAGAAGACAAGAGAAGGCAAGAAAGGTAAAATCAGTTTGCTTTCCTTGATTCATAAGTTTATGATCTAATCGAAGTCCATGAATTGTTTTTATCTCTGAGTAATATTTGAGTCAGTTTCAGCAAGAGCCAAATACTTAAATTCTTTTTTTCCTTTTTAAATTGCATATGCACTTGAAGTTTTGCTCAAATATTTAAGATTTTTATTGAGATTGTGAAGATTTGGAAAGTTTTATATCTTCGTCAATCATTGAATGTGTTCAGTTGCAGGAAATAGATCTGGCTACTTGAAATAGATAAAGATTCGATACTGTGTAAGGAATTGATACGTTAAAAAAAAAATTGCTCCAAGTGCTGAAGAAGTGTGCTTAGGCCGAGGCTGTCAGAAGTGAGTCCCAGCAGACTACTGCAGACCTGGCCTTAGGAGCTACAACCACTGCCTCTACCCATTAGGAGGATACAGAATCCGAATCTGACAGCAAAATAAATTACGTTAGTAGTATACAACTGTATACTACTAACTGTATACTACAGTTAGTATACTACGTCTAGTATAACGTCTAGTTATACTAGACGTTAGAAAGCTGCTATAATAAATACATCGTCATGAGCATGCTTGCCAGCAAAAACAAAACAAAAATAAATAAATAATAAGACAATGTGTTATTTTAGCTTTATGTTTGCCTTCCCGTTCTTACTTAAGTATACCTTTTGGCAAAAAAAAAAAAAAAAAAAAAATTACTCCTAGAATACTAACTGCACAGAAATCTGAAAAGTTATTCAACTTTCTAGATTTATGACACATGGATATGAGCATGAAAGAAATAGGAATGAATGCTTAGTCACACACTATCTTACCCGCCCAAATTGTCACCTCCATGAACATAGCTCATCTATTTTTCAAGTCATTTATGTATTTTAGTAGCATTTATAAAACTTTCTAAAGGCATTATGCATTTTTATCACAGGAATTCCCAGATATGATATTGTTGTTATACTTCTTTCTCTCTTATTTTTGGCATTGTGACTTTTTCTGGTTTGATGGAGACAATAGATTTTTGACCCCAGTATAATCATGTAGTCAATTTACAGTATGCGTGAAGGAGAGTAAAACATGTTAAATTATTCCTCATTATGCACCAACAAAATTTAGGTCATAAGAAATGCTAGAATAATTAATCTGGTTTTTCTTTTGTTTGATTTTTGTTTTGCTATGTAGTCCAGTTATCCTTGAACTCACTATGTAGCTCAGGCTGGCCTCAAAATCATGGTGCTCTTCCTGGCTTGATCTCCCAAACACTGGAATTTCTGGAATATGCCACCAAACCCAGGCTTGGTTTCTTCAGCAAGTTCCAAAGTGATACAGGAGAGTGAAACTCCCGACCTACTATGTCCGAGTTCGTGTTCTCTAAAATCGAAGAATGAATTTTAGGACCAACAGAGGTGAAGAGTGGGATATCTTTATTGAGAGAAAGCTCCTGTCTGGAGAGAGACAGAAGGGGGACCCCAGCGGGTTGCCCAGGGCTCTGTCTTTTCCAGAGACTTTTATAGAGTAAAACCATGGGTTCAAGGTAGGGGAAGACTGGGAACTCACAAAGAAGATGGGCATAAGGTGGGACATAACTGTAGTTAGCCAATAAGATCAACAGTTCAGGTAAAATTGATTACATTAGAGACAAATGGGAAAGCAAGTCATGTAGCAAGCGGGCATTCTCAGAGCTGTGACCTTTCCCCTAGAAGGATGGGATAGTGGCTCCAGGGTGAGAGGGAACTAATTAGAATATCAGTCTTTAGGATGTGGATTCATTTGTTTGATCCTTTGTCTTGAGGCCTGGTCCACAGCAGGAGGTGTCTGTCTTTCCTGCAGTTTCCAGGTGTCTACACCCGCTCTATTGAGGACCTAATTTTATCTCACTGCCTATAATATTTCTGACTAACTCAGTTGCCTACTACAAAAAGGAAAAAGGAAAAAACAGGAGTATGGGGAACTTTGCATTAAAAATATCAACCCAAGACATATCAAAACAACCCAAAGAAACAGGCAAACCTGTAACATGTAGTGATGCATGCTTAGGTGACAAAACTGAAAAGAAAATAAATTATCATAAAAATAATAGTTGTTATTCTTGTGGGAAGGAGGTACAATTGGTAGGATGACATGTTTCTAGAGCGGGGAGCATTCTTTGCTTGTTTTGCTTTGGTTTGCTTGTTTGTTTTGCCATTCTAGTGGTTGAACACAGGGCCTTCACACTGAGTTACATTCCCATTCCTTTTTATTTTTTAGTTTTGACACAGGTCACTAAGTCACTAAATTGCTTGGGTTGGACTCCAACCCAGAATGTTTCTGCCTCAGCCTCCCAAAGTACTAGGGTTGCTCTTTCTAGAAATTGGCTTGCTGAATAGTTAGCCGTTTTGTGGTACTCACATCATTTCTGGAGTTGGACTCCAGGGTCTGCTCATTTTGGACAAAGAATTGAACAAAATGAACCAAAAAAATGATTTTTATTTGAAAAAGTAAAACTGAAAAATGCAGGAGAAACTGGCTCTACAGAGCAAGCTTGATCTGAGTAAAAGAGGAAAAAGCAAAATAAAAGCACGTGTGGAAGACCCAGAATGAGCCATCATGAGGAAAGCCACAAAGCAAGCTCTCCTTGGCATCTGTGTCCTTTTGTGCTATCCTAAAGCTCAGGGAAACCCTGGAGAAGTTCTGTACATAGGTCCTGAGAGGTGGTTCTGGGATCCTGTACCTCAGGCTGACGCCTTTCTAGGCCATCCTATTGAAAACCTACTTGGGTTCTCACGAGAAGTTCATGTACAGGGTTTTGGGATCTGTTCTTTGCATGCGTTACAGGATCTTGTAACTAACAGGTCATGCCTGTGTCCCCAGCCAGCTTTGTCACATCCTGATGTGTCTCACTAAGAGTAGAGGTCTGTGCAGTCAGACCTGGGTGCAGGTGTCTGTCTCGCATCTATATAGGATACAGGACTCTCTGTGTGACCTGAGCGGTAAAAATTTCTTAGAAGGAAAAGTACACAAAATATGATGTAGTATAAAAAATATGTGCATAAGTTTTTATTTCAGCATTTCAGTGTGTATCTGTGAAAGTTTACATCCAGATGCCCCCCACAA
The DNA here is from genome assembly GCA_004027295.1 of Dolichotis patagonum. Lineage (NCBI taxonomy): Eukaryota > Metazoa > Chordata > Mammalia > Rodentia > Caviidae > Dolichotis > Dolichotis patagonum. The sequence goes on along the minus strand of PVJX010021330.1, from coordinate 13,728 downwards.
AGCCTCACGGGGGGGGGGGGGGGCACAGCAAGGCTTTGGGAAGGTGATTGAATTATGGAGTGCTAACCTGCTAAGGAAAGGAGGTCCCTGGGGGCCTGAGTTGGAAGGGTGAATTTCCCCTCCTGGCTCCTCCCCTCACTCTCTGCTTTTAGGCTGCCCTCGGGTAAGCAGCCTTTCTCCAGTGGCCCCTTCTCTGCTCCTGCTTTGTGTGTGAGCCAAACATGACTGAAACTCCTAAAACCGCCAAAGTAAACCTTTCCTCCTTTAGGGTGTGGGTGTAGGGTATTTTGTCCCAGCAGTAAGAACGTTATTCGAACAGTACCTTTAAGCAGGGAGCAGAATGGGAGTGAAGATCAGAGAAGAAAAATTACTGAAAAAATCTTTCATGGACCAAAAATGGCGATGTGCTAATAATGGCTAATGTGTATGTAGCCCTTTGCTATACATTAGGCCCTGTTCTTAGTACTCAATGTATATACTAACTTGTCTAATACTATGACATAAATACTAATACTGTCATTTTATAAATCTATCAGCAAATATTGCTGGTCCAAAACATATCCAAAATCTACCCACTTAAACCTACTGTCACTGCCCTAACCCAGACGTCATTTCTGATTTGAGCTACCACCGAGGTCTCATGATCTACCTCCCTGTTCCGACTGTGCCCCCTGCACCTCGTTCCCCACACCACAGTTCAGCTTTGAAAAAGCAAAAGGAATTCTCCTTGCTTATAGCATTTCAATGGGTTGTCAAATTCCACTCCTGCCCACTGTACTGAGGATTTAACCCAGGGCCTTGAACATGCTAGACATGCACTTTATCACTGAGCTATACCCCTGCCTTTCTCATTGCTTGTATCTGCCCCCCAACTCACCCTTTCTTTTTTGAGACAGGGTCTTGCTGTGTAATTCAGGCTGGACTTGAACTCATGGTAATCCTCCTGCCTCAGCCTCCTGAGTGCTAGGATTACAGGTATGCACCACCACACCCAGTGCTCATTGCATTTAGAACAAAATATACATTCTTTACCATAAATTACAAAACCATAAATTTGCCCTTCTTTTATCAAATTGTCTTCTACTATACTTACTCTAGTTCTAATGTATTCGAGTGTCTAATATATATGAGTATCTAACATACTCCAGCTGTGCAGAACACACAAATAATGCTTTGTTTAACTTTTTATTTTGAAAATATAAGAATATGATCAAACTGGGTATGACAGCACATACTTACAATACTAGCACTCTGGGAGGCTGAAGCAGGAGGATTGCATATCCAAGCTCAGCCTGGGCAACTTAACTACTTAGGAAGACCTTGTTTCAAAAAATTAAAAGAACTATGAAGGCCTTGGGTTCACCTCCAGTACAAAAGAATGATGAGTTTGTTTCTGTCTAGTGTTTAATGTAATATTTGAATTTATTGTAATCCAAAATATTGTGTATTATAATCCAAGTATTGTAATCCCTTTTTTTAGTTTTCCTTACAATCCAAAAAGTTACATTTGTAATCCTGTTGAGACGTTATTGGAGTCCCAGCAAGTTAATTTTAATCTGTTGTGGGAGGTAACTCCAGTGACTCCCTTTAAATCCAAAATAATTACTGTGACTTTGATTATTTGGAGACTCATTTCCTTATACTGATATGTAAAAAGCTGCCTAGGGTATTTCCTTCTTTCTTCAATTGGCTCTAAGCATTGCAAATAAGACTAGCTGAGGAGCTAACATGCAATCTCTGTAGCCACAAACAGTCCTGCTTCCTCTTATAGTGTTCTCTGTACAATACAGGTAAGTAAGTACAAGATATGAGCAGGAGATGTTAGAGCGATAGAGCAAATTGCTCTGGGAATGTCAACTGGGTGGAAGCCTCAAAATAAGAGGCTATGACTCCCCAGGGCACAAGAGTTTGCATTTCAGAACCAACGTGATAGCCCCCCAAACAATTCCATTGCTACCTACATTGGATTATGTAAATTGATCCTTCTATATATCTTTATCTTTGCAATTTACAGAGATGCCAATCTTGCACCTGGCCAGCCAGCTCAAGTCACTCACCACGTACTTCCCGCCATCCTCACTGTCACTCATCCCTGAGCCACCCCCCTTCTTCACGAGATAATAAGTTCTGGGAGAGGCCTAGAATCAGGGCCTTTGTTCGAATGTCCTTACAGGGATTGGATTTAGGACCCCTTGGCTGCCCTTAACTCTGAATGTGTCTTGGTGTTTTTACTCTCGCCATGGGTTGCATTGGTGGTGGTAGATGCGAATTAATTTGCTGCAATTCCAATGACGTCTCAATGGGATTACAAATATAACTTTTTGGATTGTGAGGAAAACTAGAAAGAGGATTACAATACTTGGATGACTGAACTAGATATTTGGGATTACAATAATCTGTCACCTCCAATGTTGCCCATGGTAAAAGTAAAGACACCAAGACATTTTCAAAGTTACCGGCAGTCAAGGAGTCCTAAATCCAATCCCCGTGAGGATGTGTGGACAGAGGCCCCGATCCTAGGCCTCTCCCAGAATTTATTATCTTGTGAAGAAGGGGGTGGCTCCAGGATAACAGACAGTGGAATTATATGAGTAACTGGAGGCTGGCTAGGCAGGTAGGGAGAAAAGCCGCTCTGCAGAATGCAGAGATAATGATATACAGAAGGATCTGTTTGCATAATTTATTAAGGTAGCAACTGAATTGTTTTTGGAGGCTGTTGCTTCAGTTTTTGATATATAAACTTCCATGCCCTGGGGACTCAGCGTCTTTACCTTGAGGCTGATATCCAGTTGGCATTCCTGGAGCTGACTGGTTCTACCATCTCACTGCTCTCATATATTTTAGAGAGAGCGCAATGGGAGGAAACAGGAGATTGTCTGATGGCTTTAGAGATTACATACCAGTACCTCACCTAGCCTTATTTGCAATGCTTAGATCCAATTAAAAATATACCATAGTCAGCTCTATACATATCAATATAAAAAAATAAGTCTTGATATAATCAAAGTCACAACACTTGTTCTACATTTAAGAGGAGTCACTCAAATTGTCTCCCACAGAACTGACCATTCTGTAACCTCAATTCTTACCTTTCCTGCCTTAAACTGACCAATGCAATGGCCATTAAATCACTGGAGAAGTGAAGCACTGGGAGAAGCACAGACAAAAGGAATCAGAATAGTAGGATGAAAAGAAGAAGGAGGATGAGAAAGTTATACCACCCTCACATTGGAGGTCAATTTGGATTTACTATTCAGCAAATAGTCATTTACTCTCCTTTTGTCCCTTTGCAGGTGATATTTCTCTGTCCATTGCTTTTGGATTAAGCCAGATGAGTTATTGTTATTAATGAAATACTAGCAAGTATGAGAAAATGAGAGACATTAAATGTGTCCAATGCTTTCTCTCCACCCTCCTTTGGTGATTACTATGAGAAGACGATACTTTTAAGTAGCCATAGCATCTTGAGTCTGGGTCCCAGGAGCATTTATGAATGTTATCAGGAGTTTATGAAGCAAGGCCACCTGGCCAAGCCCCTGTGCTAGACATGCAGAATGATGAAATTATTATTGTAAACACTGAGTTTACGGCCCTGAAGCAAGGCCAGCAGATTGCTGTAGCTGCTGGTCTCAAACAGGAGCCTAAAGAGAATTCTTTCTGTGGTCTGTTGGCCATTTCAGAACTTTGGAAATGGAATGGTCAATTCATCAGAAAGAAATAGCGGCTGTGAGTGTGGCGGACTTTAGGGGGCCTGCAGGGGAGAGACCTTGGCAACTCAGGACCTGCACCGTGCCGTTGACTTGGGGTAGCGGGAGAACAAGGAGCTCCTCCTCTCTCTGGGGGATGGCTAAGAGTGTGGCAGACTTTCGGCAGCCTGAAGGAGAGAGACCCTGGCACCTCGGGACCTGCACTGTGCAGTTGACTCGGGGTGCCGGGAGAACAAGGAGCTCCTCCCCTCTCTGGGGTGGGGGGCGCCTGTGATCCTGGCAGGCTGAGAATCAGGCATCTCATGTCCTGTCCCACGTCCCATGCCCCCCCTTAGCAACTGGGAGCCAGTGAACTACACATCTTATGAAAAGATTGGCTATGTTATTTAGTATGAGCTCCCCATATGCAAAGATATGGACAACCATTTAGAAGAAAACAAGAGACAATATGACAAATAGTGAAGATCTCTGGTTGTCTAGCTTTGAAATTTATGCTCTCTTATGTTCCGTTCTGTTCTGTTTTGTTGTGTTTAATTTTACCCCCTTTAAAATAAAATTTTTTAAAAAAACACTGAGTTTGAGGTAGTTTCTCACACAGCATCACTGGCAATAGTTGACTAATACAAATGACAATAATTAATGCTAAAGGCTGTCTCTCTCCTATTTGCCTAGCATTGCCTCTCTGTGAACCTCTAACTGTTCTCTCTGTATATAAACCAAAGACAAATAGGTGCACAACCCAAACTGTATATTTTACAACACATTAGGATACTACCCAGTGAAGAACAACATGTAGAATGTTACCTTTTGTAACAGAGGAAAATAGGAGTGAGTGCATGTTTGTGTGTGTGTAAGACAGAGTCATGGAGAATTTTTTAGAAAAAATAAACAATTGAAGAGACCAGAAACAAAGTAATTACTTACAGAGTATGAGCAAAAACCAAGTGTATGGAATAGGGATGGAAGCAAGACTTTTCAGAGTATAACTTTTTAGTTTGTTTTGACTTCTGAATCTTTTGTATGTCTTACTGCAGGGACAAAATCTGACACCTGAAACTTCAAGGAGGAGAGGTTTATCCTGATTCACAGTTTCACTGAATTTAGTCCATGGGCAGCTGGCTCCAAGGCAGAAAGAGCATGATGGAAAGGTACGGCAGATGGGAGTGTATGCCGCATGGAAACCAGGAAGCAGAGAGAGAAGAGAGAAGCTTGAGATGAGAAAATACCCTTCAAAGTCAAATCCATGGTGACCCACCCTTCTGCTAGGCCATACCTTTGAACTTCACAGTTTGGGGGGATGTTTTAGATCTAAACCATAAAAATTTTTTTTAAAAGTAAGTGGAAAAAAATTAGGGCTGGGGATTTTTTTTTTTTTTTTTTTTTATCGGTACCAGGGATTGAACTCACGACTGCCTGCTTGCAAGACAGGCGCTTATGCCGCTGAG
>PVJX010021329.1:0-32040 GCA_004027295.1 Dolichotis patagonum | reverse complement strand
CATGGCTTTATACTATTGTGTTATGTTTGATATTATTGTAATTGAAACTATGCTCAACTATAGCAGAGTAAGAGATATGGTGTTAGATACTGTTGATGTCCAGTTGACTTAATGTAAAGTACTGTGTTGCCTATGTTGTCCTCTTCTGATCTGCTCTGTCCTGCCCCCTTTTGTTTTATTCTCTTTTAAATAAAAAAAAAAGTTTCTGGGTCCTTAAAAACTCCTATTAGGCCCGTTGTGGTGGCACATACTTGTAAGCACAGCATTCTGGGAAGCTGAGGCAGGAGGATCTCAAATCTCAGCCCAACTTGGGCAATTTAGTAAGATTCTGCCTAAAAATAAAACAAAGGAGTAGGGACATGGCTCAGTACAAAGACTCTGGGTTCAATTCACAGTACCACAAAATAAATAAAACCAAAAAACACCCTCTGCTAAGAGAGAAAAGCAGCCCTCAGACCCTGATTTTGAAGACTGCTGTGCTACCCTGTCTGCTTCCCTGGAAGTAACCAGGCAGGCAGACTAGCGTGTCCCAAGATGACCTGGAGGCAGTTAAGGGGCTGACACATCATTCCACACAGTGACCACCTGTCCAGGCCCTGACATGAGACCTCTGGTAAGCCAGTCAGCATCCTCTACCTTGGCCTATCGCTGGGAAAGGACACAGTGGTCTCAGAGTCTACCCACAGCTGTAGTGGGGATGATGGCCGGGCTCAGCATCAGGAGAGCAGTGAAGGCTAAGTGCCCACATGTACCACGAGTACCACTTTCACCATGTGCAGTCACCACAAGGACCACAAAGGAAGGGAAATGGAAGGACTTCAAGAGATTATTGGACCTATGGTGTCCCCCACCCGTAATGAGCAGGGGTTTGGAGGACAGTGGCCCAGGTTACCTGCTTACCACACCCATCCAGGCTGAAGGGGAGGACAGAGACTGTGTCTCAGGAAAGTCCAGTTTCCACCATCACTGTGGGGATAGGAGCTCACCAGCTCTGAAGCAGCTAAACATATAATGACCTTGGGGTCCACAGCAGCCTGGTATCCTGACAGGCACATCCCTACCCCTTAACCTAGGCTGAAGTAGGTGTCTAACTCACTACCACAAAGCGTTGTCAAAGACAGGCAGACTCTAAAAAGACAGAACAATCCCCAGGAGGCTTCTGTGCAGACCAGACAGAAAATCCACCAGCATCCAGCATGAGACACTTAACCTCCAGAGGCATTCCCCATAGAGACCCCAAAGATGCAGACAAACTAAACGCAGGCATTCCTGTTGCTTTAGCTATGGCCCATGTTCCCTACTTCCAAGGACGTGGTAAACACGCATTGCTGCACTTCAAGGAGCTGTAGGAGCTCTAGGAATCAGGAAAAGGCTATTTGTTCCTGTCCTTGTGTTTGGGGAATTATTAACAGCAAATTCAGGCTGGCTCTTAGCATCTTCAGGAATTCCATTCCCAGCCCCATCTGGACTCTGGGTTCACATTCCATAGAAACCTCACTGTTTACCCACGGCCCTCCCCCTACTCTCCCCTGCCCCCGCCTAGTAAACATTTATTTAGAGTGTAATGATCCTGGCCGGTGCGGGCATGAGCCACCAGCCAGTGACCCATCATCCCAAGGGTGCAGTGCCAGCACTGGACCCAGAACAGCCAGAGCTGCTCCTCTGTCTGTAACCTCCCAAGGAAGCCAGCAGTTTGATGGCTTCTGTGACTTCTTATTGCTTAATGATACTGAGGGAGGCAAAGCCTGGAACCATAATGGGGCAATGACCATGATGCCTTCCCATTTTGATATGTGCATCTGTCACCACCCCAGTCCCTAGGGCCTGCTCGCAGGTGCCCCTCTGCAAGACCCTCCATGCTGAGACATCAGTAGTGAATTTGCCAGAAATTTAAAGCTTAAAGGCTCACATCTCACCCTCCCCTCCCAGACCTGCCAGGGCAATCCTAGCTCCTGCCTTGTGTGGGCTCTGGGCATGAACTCTGCTGGGGCCAACACGCACCACACCCCCAGGGCTCCAGGCCTTCCATGACCCACCCCAGCGGGGTCCCCACTTCTCCACCTTGCCCTCCTCAGGCCCAAGCACCAAGGATCCAGCAGAGCTCTGGGGAAGCAGCCAGATAAGTCCTGGGCCATTTCCCACTCTGGAAGCATCTCAGGCAGGACATCCCACAGGGGAATCATGAGGTTCCAGGCTCAGCGTCCTGGCCTGTCGACAGTTCAGAGGTGACATCATCTGCCTCAGGACATCTTTATCGAGGCATCACTGGCTCAGTGAAGAAATCAACTATCAGGACCTTCCTTCGACTGTTCTACCTCCTATAAACTTGAAGTTTCTCAAGGCGTTTTCCCAGAATGCTTGCAAACAGAATCCCTAGGGAACTCAGTATTGGTATTTCCCCATAAGCCCAGGAGCCAACTGCACCTCTGTGGCCCACCATTTGGAATCTGTGGCCTCTATTGAGGAGCTAGTGCCCTGATTCGACCCATATGCCCACACTGCACTGCAGGACGCAGGGAAAGGCCTGGACAATGCATTACCCAAACACTGTCCCTGTGTTCCGGTGCCCGGCCTCAGCTCAGCACCAACATCTGGCAGCTAGTCAGAGGAACCCTGCTTGGTGCTGCTGCTGCTACTCAAAACTCTCAACAGCTGGCAGGCTTTTAAGAGCTTAAGCCCCCAGGAAGTGACGCATGTGCTATAGTAACCCTTCCCAGAGGAGCCTTCGCATCCAGAGTGACCCAGGTTCCTGTGGCTGAACCCTGGGCAGCTTCTGGGCACCGAGCATGAGTGGGCATGTTCCCCTGCCCTGTTTAAGACTAGAACCCCCAGAAGGGAAGGCTTCTGTCAAAGGCATTCCAAAGACAGCCTCAGCAGTCCCAGCACCGCCAATGAGATGATCACACATCAGCTGGTCAAACCAATTCCTGAATCTGCTTTCTGCAACAACAAAAAGCATTTCCCATCAAGAAAGCTGATCAGAGAGCCTATAATCCCAGCACTTTGAGAGCAGGACAATCACAAGTTGGAGGGCCAATCAGGCAATTTAGAAACACAGCAATACCTTGGTTCAAAATTTTTTTAAAAATTCAAAAATGTCTGGATCAATGCAAAGGCTCTGGGTTTGATTACTAGTATGGGAAGCAAGGAAAGGAAAGGAAAGGAGGGAGAAATCTGATCAGAAACTGGTTTTTACCTGCTATCACTCAATTTGCTACCACAGACACAAAACCACTAATCTTCTCCCTGCCTTCTAGCTGCACTTTCCCAGTAGGTGATGTGTTCGGAGTCCCGGCAGCATGGGGGACCTAACGGCTGGGTTCCCCCTGGATGCTCGGGTGAATTTCCAGCTCCTATATACTATCTGTGGGACTAAAAAATGGCTTCACTGCTCTGAGCCTCAGGATCCTGGTCTGTAAAACAGGAATAGTAATCGGCGGTGACTCTCTCCTCAGGGTTTAGTGGGACTTAAGATAGCAAAAACAGTTTACCATGCAGACACATGCCTATCTCAGCGAGTCTGGAGGTTCTACCCAGGAAGCTGAGGCAGGAGGATCACAAGCTCAAGGGCAATCTAGAGAGACCATGTCTTTGAAAAACAAAAAAAGAAAGAAAAAAGAAAAGAACAAAAGATAGAAAAAGAAAGAAGCCAGAACAGAGAAAGCAGGGTTTCCGCATCCCTGACTCTGTTGGCTGACTCTATTATTATTGCACCTGCTGGTGGTGCTTTTCCCACCTTGGAACCAAGACTACATCATTTCTGCCAAAGGCACTCAGTCCCAGGAATGAGTCAAACAGCCCAGACCTCTTCCAGATGTTTTTATATTCCCTTCTGCACTCACGTCGGGACACTTTCTGTGCTTCACAACCAGCACCCAACAAACATTTCTATCACAACCCCTGGGCACATGCACTAACTGTCCTGCCACTCCCCTTTGTCCCTACCCCCTCCCAGAGGCAGCCACCTGCATTCAGCTCCAGGCCTGGCACATGGCAGCAGGTCCTTCAGTGATGATGTTAAGCTCATCTTGATGTGACACATGGAGAAAGCCTTAGAGCAGCCGTGCCAGCATGGCATGGCAGGCCTCTGGTTTCTACAATCCTACACAAAGGTCGAAGGATCTAGGGTCGAGGGAAGGGGGGCTCAATCTGTTTACAATCTTCCAGAAAGTAATTCATTCCCCTAGAGCCCGGGAGAAGGGCTTGGTGGCTCCAAAGATGAAAAAGACAGACCTGTGTCCAGTATTCCCTTCTCTGCTCCCCAAACTCCCTGATGATCCCGGTAAAGAGTTGCAGGAAATTAATGAGGTCACCTGGGTGAAGGAGTCTAAAGCGTCCCTTGCACTGGTTCACAGTGGTTACGGATAATCAGGATTCCTAAAGAGACTGTATATGTCAATTCCCTTGGGTCACGCCCTCCTGGATGTCCTAAGAGGCACTCTCAGGATCAGGAGGCTCTACCTGCCCGGCAAGGAGACCTTAGGGGTCAGGTGCCCTTGTCCACAGCTATCCCAGGACTCTGCACACACCTCTAGGCCCCACATGGTGCCCCACTTTGGACAAGTCCCTATTATTCATGGGGACCCACAGGAAGCCCAAAAACTCTATCACTTCGAACTCCATTACACACAAAGAAATAAGCTTGCTAAGGAACTTTCTACAAAAGTCCACTCTTAGGAGCGTTCTGTGTCTGGTGAAATATAAAATACAGTGTTATCTTGCAATTCTCTCACTTTCCTCTGGTCAGATTTTCTCACATCTGAATCTAGCCTCAATAATCCTGTCTCCTAGATTTCTACCTCCCACCCTCCCAGGGCCTGGACCAAAGTCCCTGAACTTGATAGGGGGCTCAAAACACCAGCAGGGGGCCACAGTCATAACCCAGAACAACAACTGAATAGGCCTAGAAACATCTGGAAACTTATCTGACTGTGAACAGGGTTTGCTGAAGCAAAAGCTGCTGGAGACAGCAGGCAGAGACTCCCTCTCCCTGTGGAGGATCTAAATTTGTTAAAAGCAGCCAAGGGCTGTCAACAGGGCCCCCGGGGATCTGCCTTTAAAAAGCCAAAATCACCTTATGCATAAAGAGCTCCTTTGATACCTGAATCCCAGCCTCCTGCATAGAGGCCCAGAGAATGAACCAGGTTTCCACCAGTTTCCTCCTTCTTGGAAGTTTTCCTAGCATGATAATGGAATTCGTTTCCTTTCCTTGAGAACATTGCTCCCAGGAGTTTTAATATTCAGTCACTATTAAGACAGCCTCATTTGGACAGAATCAAGAGTCTCTTGTGCCCTCTTTAAAGATCCTAACTTCTAGGGTAAAAGCCCACAGCTACCACCTATTAACCCTCCTTAAACCAGCCACCTCCACTACCCCTGCCTTAATAAGCAGTGCCAAATTCCCTCCACGCTCACTGCCCAAGCAATGTATGATTCACTGCTTGGATCAGAGGCAGCCTTGCTGTGATATACAAGTGGTTGGAAAACTCAGGTCTCCAAATGCAAGCACCTCTGGACCTTCCACTCTGCCACTCCAGTACCAGGTTTGGAGCCCAACATGCAGTAGGTCGTCACTACTACTGAATGTGGACTGCACAGGACCTGGATCCACGATGACTTCCTCTTGATCCCTGGCCAGCAGAACCTCCCTGGTCCGTTGGTCGAGGGTCAAATTCTAGGTAGAGGTCAAACCACCAACCCCTAGGGGACTTCCAAAATTACCTCCTTGCTTCCAGGAGTTCCGCTTAATTAGCTAATTGACCTCATTTAACGTTCAAACTTGAGTTTCAGAAGAGAAACAGGTCGCACATCTATCCAATTTACTACCTCGATTTTCCACGTGGACACCACGACAGTATTTTCAGATGACCTCGGAGGGCCTCCAGGAGCACATTCTGCCTACAATTATCAGCCCCCATGTATTCTGGCCTAACCCTCCCCCCGCGGGCCCAAACACCTCTGATCAAGCTGCCCGGAGTCCCTTTAAAAGCTCTGCTGCCAAAATTCATGGTCCATGGAACCATTTTTCTGCCCTCTGGGCGCCCCCAACCCCACAGAAAACAAGAATCTTGCCCGCGCATCTACCCACCCCTGAACAAGAGGTCCACGCGCAGATCCGTGGAAGGGTGCCGCACCTCGACTCCCGGACCCGGCAGCAAGGTCCACTGACGACCCCCTCGCCTTCCACGTTCAGCGGCAAAGTCCACCGCGACCCTCACATTCAGAAGGTGGGGTCCACAGCGACCCCCGGGGCCTCACAGCAGCTGCTCCTGGCAGAGGTCCACGCGTGGATCGCAGGGGTCGCACCAGCTGGCTCAGTCGTCGGCTCCAGCCCAGGGGTCCAGTGAGAGGTCTGCGTCTCCCGGAGCGCTCCCCGCGCTAGGCGCGCCGGGGCCGCGGGCGCGCAGGCGGAGCTGCCCGCCGCAGGGGAGGAGGGATGCCCGGGCCAAAGTTGCCAGGGAAACTTGAGCAACTCGAGCGCGCCGGTGCCAACCTTCTGCATAATTCACAGGCGGTGGCGGCCGGACGCGAGGGCAGCACCCCTGCGCCCGCCGGGTCCCCACACCCCTGCAGGAGAGCGTGGCAGCAGGGGTCGGGCACCCGGCGGGAGCTCCGCGCGACCCCGGGGACTGGGGCGCCAAACCCGCCAACCCTCTGCCGGCACCCGAAGCGCAGGCACCGACTCCCGACCAGGCTGCTGCAGTTCCGCGCGCCAGGCTGGGGGCGCTGGGGGTGGGGCTGGGTGACCGCAGCGGGGTCTCCAGGGGCCTTGCACAGTGGCAGGGTCTGCGCCCCCTGGCGGCCCCGCGTCCGCTCTTCCTCCAGGTTTGCTGGCCCAAGTCCCCGAGAGGCGGGCGGCGACCTGCGGCAGGCCGACCCAGCGAGGGGCGGAGGCTGCTCTACCTGCCCTGTCTCAGGGGAAGGGGCAGGAAGAACTAGAGGTGGCAGGGGACAAAGAGGCTGCTCCTGCACTCCGCGACCGCGCCGCTCGCAACGCTTTACAAACGGGTCTTTGCCCCCCAGGGAACCTTTGGGGGTGGGGTGTCTCCTCAGAGCAGCGAGCCCCACCTGCACGCGTGCATCGCGTCGTCTCCCCAACCCCCAGCTTCTATGGGTCCAGGTCTGCGCTTACCAGGTACTTAGTGCTCCTGGAATCAAGACGCACCCAAAATGGCTCAGAGAGCAGCGCCGGGTGCCTAGGGGACACCCACTGTCCTTTCCAGCGCCCCTAGCCGCGGTCTCACCTGCTTGCACCGTGGTTCGTGCGTTGGGGGCGGGCCCGAGCCCCGGCCTGGGGCCGGTGTCTGCGCTCACCTGGCTCGGCCTCGGGGACCCGAGCGCGGGAGCCACAACCGCGGCCGCCACGGCTCAGGTGTCGGGAAAGGAGCGCCGCGGCACCGCCCCGTGCGGCAGCCTGCAACCCGGGGCTCTGGGGGCGGTGCGGCCGGGGTCCTGGCAGGGTGGGGGAGGGCTCCTCCCGCCGGCCGAGGGGTCCGCGCCTCCCCTCCAGCCGCCGCCCCACCTGCCCTGGCGCTCCAGCTTGGCTAGCAGGGTCTGTTGTAGCAACCCCTGGAGACGCTGGGCGCCCAGAGCCGCCCCGCCCCGCTCCGCTGCGGGCTGCGTGGCTCGCGAACCCCCTCCCCCTGCAGCCCAGCGGACCAGAAAGTCCCTTCATGTTGTAAGCCCGGTTCATTCTGCACGATTATCCCGAACGCGGCAGGTTCCCACCCTGGACTATTTTAATAGGATTCGGAAGCAGAGCCCGAGTACACAGGAAGCCTTAGCAGAGCACGTCAAAACTTTGTACCTGGGCAACTCGCAGGCTGCTGCTTCCTAGGCCACCAGGTCTGGGCACCTTCTGTCCAGGGGCGAGAGACCTGTCTCCAACAACTGCCCCGTGAGTCATGCAAAGGCCGGGGCAGGAGTGGGAGAGAAGAGCTGCTGCTCAGAGGAGTCCTAGAGGCCACATGGCACCCTCTGGAGTCACCCAGGATCCTGTTTTGCCAAGGACTCCGGAATTGGGGGCCTTGCCAAAGCCCAAGGGAGCCTATCAGGAGCCTCTGCCCCCAGCTCGGAGCCCTGGCACGCTCCCCAGTCCCCGTGTGCTCGTGGCTAGAACTCCTCCAGACTCCAAATCCACTGCTGACTCCACCCTGGAGGGGCTGTGTTTCTGTCTAAACTATTGAGGTCTCTGTGCGCTGTGTTCTTCAATAATCTGGAAAGGGAGGGTATTTCCTGCCCAGCAGGATCTTCAATCTTAGGAGTCTGAGCTAGGGGTAGAGGTCTTGCACCAGGGCCCAATCTTGAACACTAATACTGAACGAAATAATCCGTACCTCCCACGAAGAATGTACATATGTATGTATGTATTGTATTGTATCTTTAAGTCACTCTTATAGGACATGCCTGAGAGATTTGCATGTGCTGGTGACTTCAACACACCAAAGGCAAAGTTAAATATTTGCTCTAGATACTTTTTTTTTTTTTTTGGTTTGCATAATTGTCCCACATTTCAAAGAAGTCTTTACAAGCACTTAGGAAAAAACAGAAATCATGTTTGGGGCCTGAATATTTCAGGACATGCAAGGAGTAAATATTGTAATTCCTTGAGGGAGTTCCTAGTAGCAAACTTCTTTCCTCTGCTTCCTGAAGCGTGAAACTTGATAAAATATTTGTTGAATGAATAAAGGAAGCACTCCATCAAATGCTCATAATCCCTAAAACAGGAAGAAAAAAAGCTTAGCAGGATCTCACAGGCTACCAGGAGAGGTGGGCAGCCCAGCATTCTGATGTTCTTTTTTGCCAAGAACAGATTCAAGGTGTGGGTGGCAGGTGTGGGCTCCACTTGCCTATAACTTGGTTACCCCCACCCCAGAGAAAGTATATCACGTAAGTGAATGTGGTGTGTTTGCCCTATAAACCCAGCTCAAAGGCACATCCCCAAGGTATTACTCTTCTGCCATCAGACCCCCCATTCTATGCCATATCCCAAGTTTCTAAAGCCACAGCCGCACATAGCAAGGAAAGTGGCTGAGCGGAATTTAGCTGTGAACAATTTCTGCTGTCCACAAAAGGCACAAAAAGCCAGCACTTTGCCACCAGTCTTCAATAAATACTTTCCTTGGGTCCCAGGCCTCAACCAGTCTGCCAATCCAAGTGACAGCCCTGCCACCCCCACCCCCCAATGTCTCTGCCCTCTTTGTTGTCCAACAGGAGCGGACTGTGATGAGAGCCCATTGCTTGACATTTAAGGATGAGATCCTGCCTATGCCCTAGTTTCTTTGTGTCTGTTTAGAGCTATCCAGTCCAGCCTTGTACAAAGTTACAAAGTTTAAGTCATATCCTTTGAGTCTTTAACAACTTTATACGGAGTGGTGCAGGGCCAGGTCATATTGCAGCAGGTGCTTGCCCTGACCTAAGGCTCCAAGAAGCGTTTTGGTTTGGGGGAGAACCACCCCCCTAGCCTCAGGCTTCACTAAGTCATTGTTCACTTGAAGTAGCTTCATTCAGAATTCTCATCTCTGGTGGCCCCACCACTATACACATCACCAAGGACCTTGTTTCTGTTTCAGTTAGAAATCACCCTTTTTCTTCTGGTTTCAGAACTCCTGTTTCCATTTTGGTGAACTCTCTTCCCCGGATTCCCCACATATATGATGATGTGGAAGAAGAGGCTGAAGGAACTGCATGCAGGAGATCATGATGTTGAGGGTACACTTTTTCCTCTTTTCTTGTAAATCCTGAAGGCTGTAGCTGTTAGTTACAATGTGTATAGGCTACTCACTAGGACTTCCCAGAAAGAGCAACCATGTCACAGCTAGAAACTGGGACATCGTATGGTGAAGGGAATCCAAAACATAACACCCTTTTCAGTCCTAGGAAAAACCTAAGTATTTTGTGACTTAGATTAAGTCAGATGCTCATGGAATTCAGCAGCAGTCCCTGCCTGGCTTGTGCCGAGAAGGTCCCAGGCTCAGGTCTCCATAAGGAGGCTGCACTTCTTTAGACAAAGGTTCTCAGACTGCCCAAGCTGGTATGACCTAACTCTGCTGCTGAGGAGCTGGGATCTAGGCAAGGGGGAGATGTCCAATGACGTGAAGTCAGGCCAGATAAAAAGTTAGGAATGCACAGGGTCAACGCCAGGTAAAAGAGTTGTACACAGGTAAAAGTAGGTGTAGGCCAGCAAATCTCCCCTGCTCCCTGGTCCTGGCCACATTTCCCTTTGCTTTTGTGGGTTTTTTTTTTCAACTTGTTTTCCATTACAGCAAGAGGACTACTTCCTTCTTGTTCCCCTACATCAAAACTGGAAAATGTACTCATTTCTCCATAATTTCATGACAATTTCTAGCACAGTCACAGATCTGATAGTGCAAACAGTCCCAGATTTTGCAAAGCCCCCACTCCTCTGCAGATAGGCCTCCTGTATTTCATCTCTGTGTCTTGCACAGACATTTATTACTCACCACTAATTTTCCATGAGCTTATTTTCCATGGATTTGCTCCTACAGGCCTCCTGGCACTTTGTCTGAACATAAGAGTGAAGGGACTGTATCTAGGAGAGTGGAGAGATGGTTAGCTTCTCCCAGAATCTGAGATGATAGGAGGGGCTGTTCTGAAGCTTTCCCTAGTGGACACAACGGGCAGTGGGCTAGAGAGAAGAGTGGCTAGGTGTCCATCTAGGCTGCAGCCCTTTCCCTGTACCTCCAGGACACTCTGTCCTTCTGCGTCCCTCCAGAATAAACCCCACACCTCCTGCTGGTGCGGGTCAGCCTGAATGTGGCTGTGCTGATGCCTCGGGGGGCAACTTTTTGTCAAGGAAGTGAAGCAGTGGGCAGAGGGGAGATGCCCAGCCATGTCCAGCAGACCAACTGTCCTACAAAGGGGCATCCTGTGTCTTCTCAGAGGTGCCTTTGGACCTAACAGCAGAGAGCTAGATAAGATACTATTTGAGGATCCCTTCCTCTGTGTCCCCTGCTCCATCGGGGTGCTCTCCTGACATCACCTTTCATATACAGCATCCTGCAACCAAGTTCTTATTTAAGCAAGGCTTTCCAGGCACATCAAAATAACATAAAAATGGTCTTGCGCTTTTGTGTGAAGCCATGGGTCAGACACCTACAGTCACCCTGAAGGCCACAAGAATTGAGACTAAAGGGACTTCACTGAAGCAAAAGGGTTTTGGCTGATGTGAAACGAAGTCAGCAGTGTGATGCTCTTATTGGAAAGGGAACATGGAAGAGGTTCCCATGCCAAACAAATGGTCCTTTCAAATTATTAGCAGGAAGAATACAACACAATGGGCTTTACAGAAACAATGCACATAACTAAATGGGGTTTATTTCAATAATGTTAGAGTGTTTTAATATTAGCAAACCATTAGCATTTTTTTTTTTTTTGGTGGTGCTGGAGATTGAACCCAGGATATTGCATAATTGGACCTGCTAGGCAAGTGCTCTATCTCTGAGCTATAACTCTAGCCCAGGGAATATGTTGGATCAAACAATATTGCTTAGTGAAAAAATCATTTGAGAGTATTTCAATATTCAATTTTACATATAAAACCAAAGGCAGCATCATGTTTAGATATAAAACACTAAGTCATTTCCATTCAGTTCAGGAACAAGAAATGGGAGCCCAGTAACATTACCAGTACTTACCATTTCTGTGACGTACCAGCCAATGCAATCGAATAAGAAAATGTAGTAAGAAACTTATGTATTGGAAATAAGAAAGCCAACTTGCCATTCGGGGAGATGCTATGATTTTCTCCATGAAAACGAAATGACAGAAACTGAAAGCTCAGGAAAGAGACAGACTGTAAAACCAGGAGCCTTTCTATTTATGAGCAAATAACCAGTTGGGAAAACAGAGGAAAACAAAACCATTCCTGGAAACAATAGTACAGAAGGAAAAAATGCCAAGACAAATACAATACAATCTTCATTAGACCTTCAGGAGGTGGGGGAAAATACCCTGAAATGTCTACTGAGAAAAAGGAAAACAGAGTAAGCAAAAATCTTGTCTGAAGTTGTGGTTTAGAACAGGGACTGTTAATCCCAAATGCAAGGAAAACCTAAAAAAAAAAAAAAAAAAAAGAGGTCTGCCCTATGCCAAGATACTGCCAGCCTACCACGTGTGCCATGGGAGCAGGACTAGGGTGATGAGGAATTGGCCTCCTAGCTGCCTGCCACTTTCCTGTAGGTTAGCACCCAAGCTCTTCCCTCTGTATTTCCCATGGGCACACAGCTTCTCTCGGACTCTTCCTGTGCACTGGAGCTGAACTGTGATCTGGTGCTGGGGCCACAGAGAATCTTCAGTGTCCACTGGCTCTCAGCAGGTCCTCAATGTTGTCTTAGGGAATGTAGAGAGACAGGAGGGAAGGAAGGGAGGAAAGAAGGAAGGGAAGTAACAAATTAACAGAAAAGATACAGGGGGAAAACCCAGGAGAAAAGTTACTGTCACAACTGTGCTTTTAAACAAACATCTAAAGGAGGAGGAGGACTAGATAATGCTGTACTACAGACCTAGCAACTTTTGGAAAACAGAACCAGATCTCTAAGCCACGCCCTGTAGCAAAATAAATTACAGATGGATTAAAGACTTAACTATTAAACATTAAATTATAAAACAGTAGAGAAAATCCACTCTTAAAACCTTGGGTGGAGAAAGTTGGAAGTCCTTCCTAAACTTGTCAGGTATTCTAGGGAAAGGGATTGTATCTGACTACATGGGAGTGGGGACCTCTACATGACAACCTCCAAGAGGTGACATTTGCAACACAAAGTTTTAAAGAGGCTGCAGAGAACATTGAGATCTGTATGTTAAAGAGCTGACAAATAGGGCCGGGGATTTAGCTCAGTGGCTTAAGCGCCTGCGTGGCAAGCATGAGGTCGTGAGTTCGATCCCCGGTACCAAAAAAAAAAAAAAAAAAAAAAGAGCTGACAAATATTCTAAATCTATACAGAACCTTCCCACAGTAATAAAAGTCATCAAAAACCTTGGTTGAAAAATGGATAGATGATGTTATGGTTGATACATTGTGTTGACTCGAGAAGTTTAGAAGTTTAAGAGATTCAGCAGGAAGCCAGGATCCTTACTTTGTAACTATCCTCATCCTGT
Organism: Dolichotis patagonum; assembly: GCA_004027295.1. NCBI lineage: Eukaryota > Metazoa > Chordata > Mammalia > Rodentia > Caviidae > Dolichotis > Dolichotis patagonum. The sequence goes on along the minus strand of PVJX010021329.1, from coordinate 18,921 downwards.
GCAAAAGGAGGGCCTGGAGATTTTGTGAGTGCTACAGCACCCGGATGGGCGGTGGCCTGTGTACAATACAAAGGAGGAAAAAAGGCTTGTTCTTGCCACATTTTGCTGTGGCTGCTTTTGCTGGCTGCTGCCTTGAAGTGTTGCCCCAGAGCCATGCCACTCTGCCTTGAAACCAGCTGATTATGGACTGGAACCTCCACAAAAAGTGAGCTAAATAAAACTCTCTTTCCTTCATTTTGGGTGTCAGGTATTTTGTCCTAGAAATGAGAGAAAAGTAACCAAGACAGATGACAAAAGAATATTTTATTTCAAAATATTAAACAGTCATAGTTATTTTTAACAAATGGTGCTAAATAATCAACCATCCATATGGAGAAAGGACCCACCCTGTGTCTCACACTTAATACAAGGATGGGTCATAGGTACCATAAATGTAAAAGGTACAAAACTTCAGAAAGAAAATCTTTTTTTTTTGTCCTTGGGTTAGACAAAATCTTCTTAGCTAAGACAACAAAACCATGACCCACAAAATCAAAAATATTTGCTATATTGGGGTTTCAACCCCAAACACTGAAAGACAGTGTTAGCTAAGACAACAAAACCATGAACCACAAAATCAAAAATATTTGCTATATTGGGGGTTCAACCCCAAACACTGCAAAAAAAAAAATTGGATTTTGTTAAAGTTTAAGTGTCTTATCTCAATGAAAAATCATACTAAAAAGAAAAGACAACCTACAGACTGGGGAAACACATTTGAAAATCATGTTGCTCACAAAGGACTTGCATGCAGAATTATGAAAATAATAGCTCCCATAATTCAGCAAGAATTAAATTGGGCAAGCAACCCAATTTAAAAAATGGGCAGAAGCTTTGCACAAGTCTCTTCACTAGAGATTTATAGATGCCACATAAGAAATAGAGACTTAGCAGTGTCTGTCATTAGGAAACTGCACTATGGTTTATAGTTAGATGGCTCCCGAGAGCCTCATGTAATCATAAATGGACTTTGGGGAACTGATTGGATCATCGGGTGCTTTTAGGAAGTGGGGCCTGGCTGGAAGAGGTAGGTCACTGGGGGAGAAGGAATCACCCTTCTTGAGTCTTCTCTTGATTCTTTCTGCCTCCTGTCCATTGGCCATGAACAGGCCTTCTCCACCATGCTCCTGTGCCATCCCATCCTACCTTGGAGCCAGCGAGGACTGAGCCAAAATAAATCTCTCTTCTCTAAATTCATAAGTGTCAGATATTTTGTCCCAGCAGTGAGGGAAGTAATTAAGACAAAATGCAAACTTAACCAACACACCTATAGCTGTGAGAATTCTTTTAAACTTTGCCAGAGATGGACCATTTGGGGTACAATGGGTCCCTCTATCCATATTGCTGCTCCTGCCACTCCTCCATCCTCTGACCCTACCTCACATTCCAGGACTTGGTCTGGTCCCAACTCACCTTTGTTCACCTCTGTGGCTTCTCCTCACTGGTCTCTCTGCTTCTCAGTCAAATCCAAACCGCTTCCCCTGGGCAAAAAGCCCTGGGAGGCCCCTCCTCCTCACTCCCTCCACCCTCACCGTCTCTGTAGATTCACTCACACATCTTATCCGTAGAGAAACTTTCCATTCCGCTCTAGGATCACTCTTACCCCATCGCATCAGACAGGTAGATAGGATCCCACCCTTGCCTGCGTCTGTACCTCTATTTTCCCTGGCCTCTTGTTTCCTGTACCCAGCTGCTCTTCATGTGTACGGAGTACAGTCAACACATGCTGGAACTTGGGTCTGGTTTCCAAATTAAGGTGCGCATGAGCTACTGCTAGGGGCCACAGTGCACTGGGCACCATGGAGGACACCAAGAGTCACACATGTGCTGGTCCATGATGTACAGAATCAAAAGCAATAAAGAGACAGGGTGTGTCTTTCTGTTGATCAAAGAGGGCACTAAATTCAACAGGTGGCCTTCATAACTTGGATTTAAATAATGGATCAAAAATACTAGGGGAAAAGTCTTATCTGTACTGAACCTGTATCTTTAATTCCTGCATAATACAGAGTAACAGTTATTGCTGTAGTATTTGCCTTGTATCAAGTGTTATAAGTCTTCTGGAGTAATTTATAGCATACATAAAATACATACAGGTTGTATGCACATTTCTGGGCAGATTTATATAAAGGACTGAGGAATCTTTGGATTTTGGCATCGTAAGGGGTCCTGGAACCTATCCACTGAAGATACCAAGGGACGTTGTCCCTGTGTGTGGGACAACACCAAGTAGTGCTTGGTGGGGACACACCTCCATTGACAGTGTAGACACAGGGTCATGATGTACTGCTGAAAAATCTCTACTGGGCTTAGCAATTAAATTTATACAAATATACAAAGTGGATTTTTATTTGGAGAGTCAGCCTCTATGCATTTACATCTCTGAAGGCAACATGAGTTTTTTTTTTCCTTAAATGATCGATAAAGCAATGAATCTGGTTCATTGCCACCATCTGGGAAGTATATGGAACACTTGGTAGGTTTCCCACTTTTGAAATGGCTCCTTCCTTTGCCCTTCCCTGGGCCAAAGTTAAGGAAATTAATTCTAATTGGAATAAATAATATAAAAGTCAAAAGGTAAATTATTAGACTTTTCATGAAGGTCAGAAATCCTTTCTCTTAAGGACTCTGATCCTTCCTAATAAGAATCCAGCTCCAGGTCAAATGCAAAGCTTGACCATGGAGTCATTTTGTTAGAGGCAGTGGACTTTACTTTCTTCAGAGACCAGAGGTGCTTAACTAGGGAAGTTATGTCAGGATTTTGCTGTGTTTAAAAGAAGACTAGTGCTGTCCCCACTCTGCTGGTCTCACCACTTTCGGTCCAGCTCAGTTTGGGGGCCCTGAGACAGGAGGTCATTTCTGGGGTGGTGCAAGCAGAGCCCCAGAAGAGAGCCTAAAGGACCTGCCTCCCCAGCCTTCCTCCCTTGCAGTTCTTCTCTGTGCTCAGTTACCTCCCAGACACCTCGACACCTCGGGGTCTATCTTGTAAGGGCTGGAGTCATCTCAGCAGTGCAGGCTCTGGTGTAATGAATAAATCAGGACCAGTGCAAGGCCAAAGATTGGGGTGTTGGGATCAGGAGTACCCCACACTGGCAGCCCCTCAATCTGATGCTCAGACAATTCAGCAGGCTCCGGGCTTGATCCGTTTGCACACCACTCTCCAAATCTTCCCTCCCTGCCTGCCCCTGCTACCACTTGGTGTGGGTTCACTGGCCCATCATGGTCTAGGTGGTCCAGACTCACATTGAACCAGCTCGTGCACCTCTGGGAGCCACGCTCTTCACCCTTCTGAGACCCAGGGTCTTCATATATCATACATCTGGAAGAAGCAGAGACAAGAATGGACCATTAGCTGTTTCCATGGCAGCAGATGCTTGGCGACTGGGTGTCAGGTGCACGAGAGGGCACCCTCATCACCAAGTGTGTCTTCTTATCCCACGCTGTTGTCTCAACAGCACCCAAGTGTTCCACAGGGAAGCTGTAATTGTCAGAAGTATTAATTGTAGGGTTGTTATACAGTCAGACTTTTCCATTTCAATTTTCAATTATGCTATAATCATATTCTTCAATAATTACAACTAATTGTCACACCATGTTATTACTAAAATAATAGCATAACAGGTTAAGAAAGTTTTGACAAAGACAAAAATTCAGGCATTGTTGCTTGGGGAGAAACAGCCCTCCCTTGCCAGTCCACATCCAGTTTGGTAGAATGAGCCCAAGTTTGAGAGGAAGAAGGTAAAAATGAGGGAGGAGGGGACAGCTCAAGCTTCCTAAATCCCAGCTTTTTCCAGTTGTTTAATGCATGTCAGCTGATGCTAACTGTATCCTCAAAACTTTTTGGACCTTAAAATTACCCTCCCCCACACACTCAACAAAACACACGTGAAATGGTGGTGGCCTTGTGTATGCAACAGGACAGGCCAGGGGAAGAGCCTACTCCAATGTCTCAGTGCTGAGGATGGAAAATACCCTGAAGGAGAGGCCAGCTAGCCCAGAAGGTGCAGCGGGCCCTATTGTGTGACCTGGCACCTGGAGCCTGGGTTGCATCTCTAAAACCTGTGCTGGCTGTTTGACCCAGCTCTGTGACTTTGAGGCTTTCCTGGGCATCTGGAGCCTGATTTTCCCTGTCAAATGGCATGGTCCAAGTATGGATTTTGTCAGGTTTCAAGAGCACAGAGTGGGGTGGCTCAGAACCTGCGCTGCTAATATATGTTCAGCAAATGTTCTGCTGCTGTTCTCAAGACTGAGAGAATGGGAGGTTTCTCATCTAGAAATAGAAGTCCCCAGGGAACCTTAGGGTTGCCATCAACCTACTGGCATGACCTTTGTAGTTGGGCATCTGAGTGCTTTCCTGTAAGCCCTGGAAGGCTGAGGTAGGACGATCTCAAGTTTGAGGCCAGCCGGAAAATGTAATGAGTCAGGGAGACCCAGTCTCAGAATTACAAAATGCAAAAATGGCTGGGGATGTAGCTGAGGGTGAAGGTCTTGTGTCCCATCCCCAACTCAGTGCCCCCCCAAATAAATAAAATAAAAATTAAACTTTTTTTTTGGTGCCAGGAATTGAACTTAGGACCTTGCACTTGCCAGGCAGGCACTGGTGCTACTGAGCTGTATCTCTCAGTATGGTGCTTTAACGAGGACATCTGGGTTCAGCAGAAGGAACTTCCCAGGATGGCATGGTGTGAGGTCTAGGGCCCTCTACTGCACTGCATTCTGACGCACTTTCAAAAGCAAAGACTTGAAGAGCAGCTGGCCTATGTGAAACAGTTAAAACATTTAAGACTGATATTAAAGAAAGTTTCAGGGCCCTAAAACGATGTAGTAAACATTCTGTACACTTCACAGGACACATCCCCCAAGCAACGCATTTGTGGCCTTGAGCACAGGTCCTTGGAGAGGCCCCTGTGTTCTGATGCCTGGGGTCTTTCTCAAATGCCTGTTCTCTACCACAAGCTGCCCACTGGACTCCTCACTCATATAATCCATCTCAACCTGAATTTTGTCTGGAAGACAGCCTCCCTCCTTCCCTTTCTTCCTTGCTTCTTTTTCCTCCCTCTCTTCCTTCTCTCCCTCCCTCTCTATTTTTTTTTCTTTCCCTCTTTTCTTCCTTCCTTTTTCTTTGACAGAAGACCAAGTTGGTAGTGGCGTCTCTGAGGAGCAGTTGGCTGCTCATGCCACCTGTGCATTCTCTGGGGACCATGTCAGGCTGCTGCAGAAGGACTCCCCCATGGTTGCATGGGGTGTAGGAGGACACCGGAAGTGTCTGGGGACTGTCCCGCATGGCTGGAGGGGAGCAAGCTGGCAGCTAAGGCTCTTCAGTGTGGTGCATGCCTGAGGACAAAGGGAGCTTCGGCTTGGCCCGGGGTACCCAGAGAGCCTCCTAAGCGCCTCCCTTACCCCAGATTAATGCTCTCACTAAGCGAGTCTCTGCACTGTGAGCCAAGGCATGGAAGGTTAATGCTCCCAGCGATAACTGATTAAGGAAGGCACATTACAAAGAATTATATCCAGTATCTCTCACTTAATAGTCTGTCCTCAGGGTTTTCCCTGGTGTTTCCTAAGGGCCTTTTAAAGCTCCCACCGTACAGACTTTACACAGAGGATGTTGTCAGGCCGGGGAGACCATCTTTTACCGATGTAGTATGAGACAGGAAGGGAAAAGAAAGAACCAGGTGTTAATAAAGGTGAGGTAAAGTGCGAAGACGACGGTGGAACGTGCAATCAATAACTTTAATAACAACTAAATATAGAGTACTTCCATACCTGCGTTTTCTGTAGTTTTATTTTTAATTCTGTAACGGGAGCTTGGATAGCTTCAGAGGCTGTGTGGGTATTATTGCCACATGTGTTCTTAAAAATAGCAAATGAAACGAAGGTGGGGTTAAGAACTAGGAGCAGCTAGATGAACTTGACTGTTTGGCTGAAGACTCTTCAGGCCGGGCTGGGGGGAGACTGGGGTTGGATCCTTCGCCCGTCAGTGAGCTGTACCATATGGCGTCCAGCAGTGGCAGCACCAGGTCAGCATGAAATATTGTGCCACTTGGAGCTCTGGCTTGCTTCAAAAGAGTTAATTTCAGCAGTGTGGTTGCCTCATTTTTAACATAAACTCTCTCTCTCTCTCTCTCAAGTCTTGGGATTAATAGCTACTAAAATTGCTATGAAACTGTCTGCAAAGCACATCGAGGTAGAAGTGCCAATGGTAATTACAGGGGGCCACCCGGGGGGCTCCCCCAATGCAGCACGTGGGGAGCTTGACACACTGGTCCAATGGCAGCCCAAGGAAGCCTGGGGCACAGTTATGCAAATTACCCCACATGGCTAGAAATGCCAGCTGGAGCCACGTTACCTGTAACCAGTTGGGCACTTCTTGGCCCAAACACAGTGCAATAGAGGGGGTTTGCTCTAGTTCTTCCAAGGCAGACCCCAGCCTGCACCCCAGAAGGAAGCCAAGGTTTCCCCACAGGGATGGGCTCTCTACTGACCAGGGTGAAGACATCTGTGGACTGACTGGAAAGTAACCTTCTAAGGAGTTAAGAGCGCAGTTAGAAGAGGCTACATCAGCCAGTTCGGGCCAAGTTATGCAGTGCTCCCCCCGCCCCCACTTCCAGCTGACAATAACACAAAGGTTTATTTCTTGCTCACAGTGTTTGTTGCCCATCATATGAGTCTGGGTGACTCTCCAGAGTAGGTGTCCCCCATGTGCCTCCCACATGTCACAACAAAGGGAAAAAAATGCCAGGAGAGTCCCCTCCCAGCCTTCCACATGAGCCTGAGTTTCCCTCAGGCCTCACTGACAGGAAGACCAGGAGGCCAGGCGGGGAAATACAGCATCCCTTCTGGGTTGAGGGAGGGGAGGAAGACCAGAAATAGGATTGCCCAACCCCAGAGGACTATGTTTGATATAAAAGCCAGTACTGGGCCTTTGACCCAGCTCCTATCGATAGACTTACCTGGGCAGGAGGCTTCTCTCCCTGAAGGCACTTGGTTGACTGCCTCCTGTTTCAGTGGGTGGAGGACTGTGTCACCTCAGCCCCCCACCAAATGCTAGCATTAGCATCCATAGCTTGGAATGCTTGGGCTTAGCATCAGCTTGACTCTGGGTCCTGCCTGGTGCATGGCTTTGGGCACATAACTTAATCTTCCAAGTCTCTGCTTTATACTCTTCAAAACTGGGATCTTAATGATAAATATCTCTTCAGGTTGTGGTGGGGATGAAAGAAGTTACTTTAAATGAAAGACTCATCAGATGACCTCCAAAGGTAGTATTGTGATTAGATGTCTGTGAAGAGCCCACCACAGGTACCCACTGGCCCTCACACCACCTGCCCTTCTGAAAGGAAGAAACACACTCTGTGGTCTGCAGCCGCTAAGATTTGGGTTTGTTATGTAGGCAGAGCCTGAATAATACTGAGGTATGGAAAGGCCTTCAGCATTCTAAGCCTGTCTACCACCTGCATTCTTCTCTAGCACCAAGTGAGATGGATTGTTAATGCAGAAGTATGTCTCCCAGGAGGTATAGATTGACAAATGGTTAGCCTGAAAATATGTTCTTTATATTTACTTATAACTTCACTCATGTGCATCTGTATAAATACATACTAACTCACCTGTGAAATGTGTGCTAACAGGTTAACAGTATTTGCTTCTTTGAATTGAGAATTACGGATGATTCTTCACAAACCACGTTCTGCATGCTTTTTATAACATCACACAAATGATTTTAAAAATTCAAACATTATGAAACATATATCCAGTGGAAAAAAGTCTCCCAGTCTACACTGAGTCTTATTTATCAAAGATAGTGGTTTCTTGGTAAGATTCTAGAAATACTTTCTGGGAGCCATATTTTCAAGAGACACCAAGTTACCAGGTAGCCAAAAAACTTAAAGTTTAACCAATCTCTGAGCAAAATGATGTAATACTGTAAATTAATATTCCACCCAGGACTAATTCTTAATGTATTACATACAGCTAATCTGTTCTCCAATAAAATGATGGATTAAAATTTAATCTCTACGTTTCTAGAAGTGAGAAAAATAAAGTCTTTGTACCCTTATTTGTTTACCTACTAGAAAGGTTTATATTCAGCTTTGAAAAACAACTCTAATTAAATGCAAGAATTCAGGATTATATTATGTCATGAGATCACTTCAAAAATCTTTATTAAAGGATTTTAAAGAAAGCAAAGTATTTGATAAAGATCCTGTCCTGATCTCCCGCATATCCAGACCTACCCTGTAGATTCAACATTCTTTCATTTTATTAGAATTTGCAGGTGGGGTCTGAGGCCATATGAATGAAGAGCAAAGGAATGAACACGTTAGGTTTTCTGGGAGTTTAGTGTGGGTTCATTCTATGATCCAATGTATTATTCATGGATGCAAATGGTGGGGTGTTAAACAGAATATGAACTAAAGCAATCAACTTGTGGAGCATTTGTGGGAAAAACTGACACGCCGGAAGAAGGTTCTCAGGAAGAGCTAAATTCTTTCTTTATTGGAGCATCCTTCTCAGATAGGAACTTTCCTGGCACTTGGTCCATCCCGGGGGCAAGGGAGGCCCCAGGCTCCCAGGAGCAGGATAGCACGATTTTAGCACTAGAATGTAATAGGCAGGAAGTATGGGATAAGGTGAGGTCCCCCAGTTGGAGTCTGTGGACTCCCTAATAAGTGACATCATCTCTGGTGCCTCACATCCTGCCATCTAGCCTCCTCAGCTTCTCTCTCTCTCTCTCTCTCCCCCCCACCCATGTGTGTGTGTGTGTGTGTGTGTGTGTGTGTGTGTGTGATACTGGAGATTGGCCTCAGGCTGTCTGCCCCGGGTTACATCTCTAGCCATTTTTCATCTTGAGACAGGTTTAGGCTCAAATTTGCAGTCCAGTTGCCTAAGCCTCCCAGAGTGCTGAGATTACAGACATATGCCACCATGCCCAGTGCCCAACACTTTTCTAAATGATCCAAAAGCCCCACCTGCCTCCTTTGCCCGAGGAATGCCACCCACTTCAGTAGGTCTTCTCCACCTCTGGGTCTCGATATAGGAAACCAGTGAGTAGGAACCAGAAGATCTGAACTTTGAGCCAGAGCCGTGGACCATTGTAAACAGAGTGGCAGGTTCTTAAAGAGGGATGCACACCCCCACTCCCAGTGCCGTCCTTCTACAGTTAGGCATTGGACCGAGAGAAACAAAAGCATGTATGTACAGAAAGACTCATATGTGAACATCAAGATCAGCTTTGCCATCACTCAAAACTGGAAGCAACCCCAGAAGCCACCAACAGATGATCGATAATCAAAGTGATTTCTGTTCATACTCTACACCACAGAAGACACCTAGCAATACAAAGAGTAAGCAGTTGGTGCAGGTGGCCATCTGGGGTCATTTCAAAATAGTGATGCTTAGTGAAAGTTAACCCTGCCTATGTATCTGCTGTAGGTTTCCATTTATAGAAAAGTCTAGAAAATGCAAACAACCTCTAAAGCGACAGAACACAAATCCGCAGTTGCCTGGGGACAGGATTAGGTGGGAAGGTAGAAGCACTAAGTAAGGCGAAGAATGGGAGGAGGGTGCGTGTGTTCATTCTGATCACTGTGTTGGTCTCATGGATGGACACTAGCATTCTGGCTTGAGTGTGTCTCGGAAGGGTTCATGTGCTGGGAGCTTGGTCCCCATAGCAACAGAGTGGGGGGAGCTTTAAAAGGCGAGGTCTAGTGGAAGGAGACTTCATCCCTTGGAGCAACTGCCCTCTGAGGGACTCACTGCTGGTCTTGTGAGTAAGTTAGTTCTCTCAAGAGCAGACTGTTACAAGGTCACCTCAGGGCTTGCCCCCTTCTTTCATGGCCAGTTCCGTTTCTGCTTCTTTACATTTTGTAATCCAGCTAAGGGGGTCTTGCCAGAGCCTGAAAAGAGAACGCTACCTGATCAGATGCTCAGCCTTCAAAACTGTAAGCTAAACAAACCTCTTTCCTTTTTAAAGTTTTAGCATCAGGTAATTTGTTACAGGAATAGAAAATGGACTGAAGCAACTAGTAGTTCCCCATGGAGAATGATTTTGCCTCTCAGAGGCTTTTTGGTAATGCCATGGGGCATTTTTATTGTCAGTCCCTGGAAGGGTCAAGGATGCTGTTAAACCTTCCACAATTCACAAGACAGCCCCCTTCCCATGAGAGAATCACTCTTTCTCAAATCTTAGCAGTGCTAATCTTGAAAAACCTTAGCGTAGGGATACATTAAAACTTATCACACCATATACTCTAATCACAGGCGGTTTATGGCACATTGATTAGGCATCAATAAAGTCGTAAAATGATGGAATCCTAGCCCTGCCACTTGCTGGTTGCCTGACGTTAGGTAACTTACTGCACCTCTCTGGATCTGTTCCCACTCAGAAAATATGTGTGTGGAGGGGAGGGGTAAGAACAGCTTTTTCCCAGAACTTCTCAGCCTTAAATGAGAGCCTGAGATGTGAGCCAAATACTAAATAGATGAAAAGAAGGTGATAATTCACAGGCTTGCATGCTGCCTGTGAACATTCAGCCAATCTATTGGAACTGATTTCAGCTGTCAGCGGTGGAACTCAATTACATCATGCAGGGAAAAGACCTCTCAGCTGGGCTCAAATGCTTAGAGGCATCCAAGGACCAAGGAAAAACCACCTCTGAGTTTCTGCTTCCAGACCTATGAGGCTGTGCAAGAAATATAGGTCAGACAATGGGAGTCACTTTAGTGTAACAAGGATCTTGGCATGACCTTGGGCCCTGGCATTCCACCCCAGTATCAACAGGAAGGAAACTCTGATATGATTAATTGCAAATACAAAAGCTTCCCACATTATTATGTAGCCAAGGTCTTCATTCACTGGGGTTCAGCCACAAAAACAGTCAAGAAAAATTGCCGAGGCTGGAGGTCCTGAGAGTAAGCGCCTCCGGGCCTGGCCAACGTCAGCGCAGGGGCTGCAGCTGGCAAAGCCACTGTGAGGATTGCTAATGGTGCACATTTTTGCAATTTAGTTTGGGATCCAATAATCACGGTATTTTCCGTGCTGGGCTCCATCCCCCACTTCACTGCACCTTGAAGAAGGTAAACAGGAGGGCGGTGCAGGGAGCAGGATAGGGAGTCCTCAGTCTGCTCTTTCTTCGCTTAGCTGCCAGTGAACAGGAGAGCAAGGGCTTGGCAGCCAGAACACACCACCTTTGTCTGGCACAAGGTTCCAGGACCTTTGGAATCCAGGGGAGGAGCTTACCTTTGCTGAAATACCAAGCCGGTAGCTATCTTCAGGCACCCTGGGCTCAGGGTTTGTTAAGAGCCCTGCTCCTTCCAGGGGGCCGCAGGATAGAGGCGGGCACTCAAGGTCCTGGTTGCTCTCTTTCAATCTCTTTTCCCCCAGATGCTGGCACCTGAGAGCATCCTAGAGCTGCTGGCAGGGACGGGTGGGTTCCAGAGAACTCCAAGTTGACCTGGACTGTGGTCCTCTGGGAACCCAGGGCTGTTTCCTGTCCACAGGACAAGAGAGGTTCTCACTTCTGACCATGCCCTGCACCTACGGTGGTGTTCCCACGCTCTGTGGCCTGTGCTGATGCTCCAGGGAAACTGAATCCACCCCGGCACACCCTGCATTTGCAAGTGGTACTGCCTCTGCTAAGAATGCTGCTCCCATGTCCCCTGAGTGCTGGTCCTATGCAGCCATGGAGCAATTCTGGGACAGTATCATCCCAGGCGGTCTGTCCTGATAGTCCTGAGACTGGATAACATCCTCTTCCCCTTGAATTCAGGCATGCCCGTATCCATCTACTCTGGGTGACAATCTTCCCAGCAGGAGTGTCTTTCCAATCAGACAGCAAGAGGATGGGGAAAGCCACACCTCGGTCTCCCTTGAAAACTCAGTACCAGGCTCAGTGTCTGGCACGGTCCATACATGTTGAGTAACCATATTTAGTTCCAACGGACAGGACTTGCTTTTTTGATATGTCAAGCAAGGAGGAAAGGGGGCAAGTGATGCAGGGTCAGCCTCCCAGAACCTCACTGGCCTTCAGTATCAGGAGGCTCGAGTTTGGAAGCCAGGTCCAGCTAATGGAGAGAAGGGGATGGTGACTGTGCCAGGCTCCTGGGTTCAGAACAGGCCAGGCCGGTTGGGTTGGTTGTGGGAGAAGAATAAGGAAGAGGGAGGTTGTTCTTCATAATCCTACTTGTTTATCCAATAAACAATAAAACAGAGGCAGGATTGTTCAGAGATGCCGGATAGTGCTCATGAGAAAGACCCCACTGGACCCAGAGGTCTGCTCAGGAATGCTTGGAGCCTGGGAAACAGGAATTAGGCTCTGGGGTGAGACCCGGGGATGGCTGGGCTGGGCTGCTATGGAGCAGCTGCCCGTGCTGAGAGCCAGTGGCGGACATTTGTTTGTGACTCTGTGGTTGAGTATCCCACTCTGTGTGATGGTGAATTTCACTACTCCAGACCTTTGGGGCAGTGTTGTTCTAGGTGTGTCTGGGAGGAGACTTCGTGAGACTGGAGCGGAAGAGCCTCTGTCCACCCGGCAGGGCCTGAATAGAAGGAAAAGCTGAGAAGAAACCAGTCTTCTCTGCCAATTGACCTCAGTTTGGGATCGTCATCTCTTTAAGGCCTTGAGCTTGGCCTGAGCAGAAAGAGCATTTCACTCTGCTAGTGCTCTTGAAAAGATTCCTGGCCCACATGTGAGGCCTACTGGTGCACTTGACTGTGGGCAGCTTGGGTGCATGGTCATCTGGAGCAAATCCTGGGGCTGGACAACATGAGGATGCTCACGGAGGCCAAGCGCAGGGACGTGCCTACTTCTGGTGCAGGGAGAGAATGGCCCTATGGGGCCCAAAGTTAGCAGTTTGGTCAGTCTCTTTTTCTGCAGCGATCTGGGATGCTTGTCCTGCATAACGGAGATAGGTCCTGGGCATCCAGTCCACAGTGTAAGACACAGGCTCTGCCTCTTACCTTCAGGAACCCCCAAAGTGGTTAGAAAAAGAACTCATGGAAACTGAGACAGCGTGGAAAACTTGCAATCCTATTAGAGTAGGCACGGGGCAACCCAGGGAAGGGTGAACTCAACCTGGTTTGGGTCCGCTCCCAGTCCTGGGATTTGTCTGGACCATCGGATGTGTGATCTCACTTCTCCTGTCCCTTGATCTCAGAGCCCAGGGTGCGGGATTGTCATAGTTCGTCCCCACCTCAGGATCACGCCTTTTCTGCCCCGTTTGGTCCCTTTGACATGTGCGTGATACAGCATCTCCCTGCAAACTCTGCGTTCTGATTAGGCAAACACTGACTTCAAAAGGATATGCGTGCTGCTTTGCCCTGTGTCTCGCTCAAACGTCCCGCTTGTGACACAAGGTTGTCTTCTGTTGTCAGGTTTTTTAAGTTTTGGGAAGAAAATGTATAGCATATAATTTACCATCATAACTATTTTTAAGTGCAGTTCACATTGTAGGTACATTCACATTCACTGTCTCTACTGTTTGTCCCCTGAACCTGCCCATCTCCCCCACCTAAAAATGTCCTCATTAATCATCAAATCCCTGTCCTCCCCATTCTCTGGCACCCCCATATTCCCCATGTTTTCCCCAAGATAAGACCTAACTAGAGATCAAATATTCCAGCCCAATCAGCCTATCTTTGCTTCTCCTGCCATTGCAGTATAAACACCAGGCAAGAGAATAGTGAGGTATAATCATCGGCATGACACTGGCCATCACCATGGTAACGACCGGGTATTAATTACAGCTTAAATTCATTTTCTGGTTAGGTCTTATTTTCCGGGAAATGGGGTACTGTAGGCCTCCATAAATCTGATGACTAAGGACCTCAATGAATTGGAATCCTATGGATCTGACTTTCCATACTCAGATTATTCTACTGAACATGAATTGTTCCAGGCTCGTCCATGCTGCCGGGTGTGTCAGGATTTCCCTCATTTCTCAGCTGAATTCCGTTGCATTGCAGAGGTCTACCATGTCTTATTCCTTTGTTTATCAATGGGGCTTGGGCTGTTCTATCTCTGGCTGTTGCAGTGAACATGGATATTCTACTATCTCTGGGAGACTCTGCTTTCAATACTTTACAACATATGCTAGGAAGTCAAATTGCTGGATCTTAGGGTAATGCTACCTGTAAATCTTGGAGGAACTTCCATACTGCTTTCCACAGAGGCTGCCCCATTCTGCATCCCCACCTCTGTGTATCAGAGCTCGAGGTTCTTCCCATCATGGCCAGCACTTGCATTTCTCCCCCCTTGGATGGTTGCCATGATCAGGAGGACTAGGGGAGCTGCATGTGTGTCTGTCTCCGTGTGGTCCAGTGCCCACCCAACCCAAGCTGAGGCTCTGACACAGTACACCGCTGCCGCATGGCGGTTTGCTTGTCTGCGCACTGATTGCTGGGTGCTGGGATGCCCCACCCCGCACCTCCACAATCAGTGCTGGACAGGGGCGTGTGGCCTCCTGAGGGGCCATTATGAGAGTCTCTCTTGGGCATGCGTTCTCCAGCCTGATTCGCAGCCCTGCCCGATCCCTTCCTAGGCTGGCACAGTCCGTTCCCCTCCCATGATAGCCCCAGGAAGCTCCCACTTCCCACTGCCTCCTTGGGGCTGAGCACTAGCCAGCTGATGTTCCGCCTTCTATGAACCTGACAGTGGAAGGGGAGCGCCCGTTTTTATTTGCATTTCTTTGATGGCGAGCGCATCTGAGCAGCGCTTTGCCCACGCGTGCCTTCTTTGCATTTTCCCTTCTGTGAACGGCCTGTTGGGGCTGGCTGCGCCCCTTTATGGTTTTGCCTTGACGAGCGACCCCCAACATCTGTCCCTTAAACAGGAGGCAAGTCAGTCATTTTTAACTAAGGCTAATGCCAGCAGGGAGCATCTTACCTGTCCTCTCCTATCCAGACATCCTTGCCCTACGTGGGTCCCCTTGGGTTTTTTCAATTTTCTGAAGGTGTGAAAGGTGTGCTTATTCAAGAGAAATCAGATTTCAAATTCTGATCCTTTCCTGGGATATCAATATGTAGCTGTGATGATATGTGATCATACTGCTCTTGTCATCTCAAGGGAAAACAAGTAACACTCCAGGGCCCTGGTGGTGAACCTAGGGCACCCATACTGCAGTGTTCTGTTTGTATCGCTGAAAGCTTTAAAAGGTTTGCTGTCACTACTGTAGAGTGCTGTGCTGAGTAAGTCGGATGTCCTCCAACTCATTTCTGATAAGATGTTTTCAACTTCCCGCGGGTTTGTGGGGATGCAACCCCACATGAATGAGGACATCTGTATCCCTTGCTGTCACAGCTGACCACACAGTGAGCACAGCCTCCAGAACATAGCTATGAAAGGGAACTTGGAAGTAGGGTGATCTCCACGGTGGGACAATTGTCACCAACCTGCATAGCCCATCTTCTGGCATCACTTACCTTGCGGTGGAACCAAGCCTGTGACTCGAGTTGCTCTCTAAGCACTTAATCTGTAGCAGCCCAGCTGGACTTCCATTATGGACAAGCAGGGGGCAGCCAGGAAGAGAGATTCAGCTGGTGTTCAGGCACTGGGGACTGGTGCCATGGGGGATGTCCTTGAGGAGTCAGGTTTGAAGTTTTATCCACAGACCAGGAGTTACAAAGAAACAGTGCTCTTTTAACTCCTTAATATTGCTAAGAAATGAAACCACTTCCGTGAACACCAATGTTGAGGTCCATGGCAGGAAGGACACCTGCTAATGTCACCTGCTAATGTCATTGGGTGTGATTGCTCGAGTGTAGACACATGTGGGTGGATGAGTGTGGCTTGCAAAGGGATATTAATCAAGACTGCAGTGTCATACTGAGTGTGCAACAATGTGGACATGGAGACTTTTTAGGGAACAAGTGGTGGCTTTTTCTGTGGCGTAGGTTTGCCAAATATAGCAAATGAAAAAGCAAACAAAAAGCAACAATGGGACACCACTACACACCTACGAGGGTGGTTAGCATCTAGACGTTCGATGACAGCAAATGCTGGCAAGAATATGGAGCAACAGAACCCACAGAGAAGTTCTGCAAAGAATGCTGACATTTACTGGGGAATAAAAGAGCACTGCGATAGAAACATTCACACCGCAGTGTAAACCATGGTGTGAATAAACACGTGCATTTAAATTTCCTCTGTGTTGCTGTGTGAGTTGACGCCTTTCTTTTTATTCCTAAGTAGTATTTCTTGTCTGGATGAATAGAGTGTGAGTTCATCCACTGAAGCATATCTTGGGCGTTTCTATGAAATAAATGTGGAAGTTGTCAGAATCGAGATGGAGTCACTTGTGTCAACCCTAGCCAAAAAAAAAAAAAGCCGGAAGTTATACATAATTACCTGACAGTAACCATCAAAAAGGCCAGTATAACTTTATGCAAGAAGCACTTCCACAAGGATGTCAGCCCAGGAATTGCCTGTTTAACCTCAGGCTGAGGGCACTATTGTTATTAATTATTGTGGCCAAGACAAAAATAAAAAGAGTGCATCAGATATTTGAAATAGTAATCTTGGCCACAATAATTAAACAACAGTGTTTTTATATAAAGTTATACTGGACATTTTGTAGTTACTGTCAGGTAACAAGAAATACTATTTAGGGATTAAAAGGAAAGCTATCAACTCACAAAGCAACTAGAAGAAATTTAAATGCATGTTACAAAGTGAAAGAAGCCAACATGAAAAAGCTCTATATTGTATAATTCCAATTTTACGACATTCTGGAAAGGACACAACAGTGAAGACAGAAAGATCAGTGGTTTTCAGGGACTGGGGAAGAGACACACAGATAGAGTACAGAAATTGTGAAACTTCTTTGTATGATACGGCAATGATGGCTATATGTCATTTAACATTTGTCAAAGTCCATAAAATGTACACTCCTAAGTGTGACCCTACTGCCAACAGTGGACTTTGGATGACAGCAAGACATCAGTGTAGGTTCATCTGTTTTAAAAAATGTACCGCTCTGGTGGGAATATTGACAAGGAGGAAAAGCTATCCCGGAGTGGTGGTAGGGAATACATGGAAACTCTCCACTCAATTTTGCTGTGAACCTAAAACTGCTCTTTAAAAAAAGAATAAGCTATAGATAAAACTTTTAAAAATGCAAGATGCACAGATATGAACTTCAGATGAGCTACACATAAGCTTTTACTATATCTTAGCCCATTAAATAATCATTTAATGGCAAGCTTACTTTGGAGAGAGATGGAGGAAGCGGCAAGAGGCATGGGTATTGTACTTTTGAGTTGAACCAGAGGCCATGGGGGTCAGGCCAATGGTTTCCCCCTGCTGGGAGGAATGTGACCACCCACACTGCCATCTACAGTCCTCCCAGATGGAAGCTTCAGGTTTCTGCCTATAAAAGGTCAACTTCAAAGCCCTCCAACAGTCTCAGAAACAGGCAAGTCTGCCATGGGTCTCTTCTCAAAGCCCGCCTCCCATCTTCACTCAGACAGGAAGGGCACTGGAGACATGGACAGTAGCCTCTGTTACGGGGCAGATATTGCCCACCCAGCTGGGAGTGACACCTGCAGCCCTGTGGGTCAGGGTTGGTGGAGAAACTGCCTCAAAGTATACCGTTTCATCCATTCATCTGCACTTCGTTCTCAGACAGCCTTATACCAACTTACCACAGAAAGCTTTAGAGTGCTGTGATATAATTACTTGCAGATCTAGCTTTAAACAACAAAATATTAAAACCCCATGGGGGCCCTAATTCAGAACAGCTCCTTGTGAGCCACCTAGTGAAACCTGGATCTCAACAGGAGTCTTCTGCAACTTCATTCATGAAACTAATATTTATTGAGCACCCACTATGGTACCTACTATGCACCTACTATGTACCAGGCATAGTCTGAAGACGCAGTAGCCGCAGGTAATACTGCACCAGACCAGGAAATATGCTGCAGTGGGAGGGCAGGGAGGGCAGGTGTTTAGCATCATCTGGAAAAGGTGGGAAAGACAAAGGCTTGTCTTTGGGAGACTTGGGAGGTGGAAAATGGGTATGCTTAGCACACAAGAATACAGTCAGCCACCTTTTCTGTGGGTTCTGCATCCTTGGCTTCAAACAAGAACACATTAAAAATGTAGTTCCACTTGTAATGGTTGCATTTGTACTCAGCATTGCAAACATTCTCCCTTCTCATTACTTCCTAATCAGTACCGTATGACAATTGTTTACATAGCGTTTACATTGTAAAGTCATTTACATGGCAAGTCATCTAAAGATGGTTTAGAGTAAGCAAGGATGGGTGTAGGGTATGTGTAAATACTGTGCTGGTTTACAGAAGGGACTGAAGCATGGGTGGATTTTTGGTGTTAGACACAGAGGGACAATATATCAATGTATGGACGTGTGGGAGCCAAAGCTTTGCTGCACAGGAGACCCACGGGGACTGCAGGAAGGAGGAGAGAGGAGGAAGGCTGTCCCTGCAGCTAGCCAGTATCAGAAAGACTGAGTGATGAGCCCTGGCACCACAGCCAAGCTCCCTCAGCACCTGGCAGTGACACCAGGGGGTACGACACAGGGAGGAGGTGACTGGAACAGAGCCAGAGGAGCTGTAGGAATGAGTGAGGAGCAAGTGTTGGCCCCAGGTACACAGCCTCGAATCTCAGCGTGGCCACCCACTAGCAAGTCACTCTTGCTCTCTAAACTTGTTTGGCTCGTTTCGCCACCCGTTCATGGTGGAGGAGGGGTAGAGTCTGCCTCAAAGGGTTAGGTGGTGGATCAAAGGGTGTCTCTCCAGAGGACATGTCCATACAGAGCCTGCCCAAGTGACTTGTAGGTGTAAGTCAATTAAAGGTGAGATTATTCTGGAATAAGATGGCCTTGAACCATCTTATTCAACCTTGAAGATTTCTTAGGAGAGAA